>JAAQPG010001265.1:0-19939 GCA_013186905.1 Fusarium udum | reverse complement strand
GAGTAAAAAAAATCCCTTAAGATGAATTTTAGCACAGATGTCGATTTGGCCTTCCGTAGATACTTCCAACTGTACCAGTACGCTTGGACCAATGATACCAACCATAGGCAAACACGTTGACCCATCCCTTGCTAACTAGTGCCTGGACTAGTACAAACATGGCGAAAGCAAAGGGCACTAGTGCGAACGGAAGATGAGCCATGACGGCCATGACTGTTGGGAACGTCTCTTGCAGCCACTCATAGGCCTTTCCAAGTGACGCATAGCCCTTTCTAGCCTCGGATAAAAGAGTCGATCGCTCTTCTGCTTTTGTTGCCATGGGTCGAGCAGCCTCGAGCTTCTCTGGTTCCATCTGAGGACTTGGTAATGCGGACAAGACTTCTGGGCGCAGTGTGTTTTGATCGCTTGGTGATGAAGGTCCAGAGTTGGGCGATTGAGGCATGGATCCTGAGATGATGACAGGACTGTTTCCGGCGGTGTTTGATAGAATGACCTTGGGGATAGGATGTGAGTTGGACTGCTTGTTGGTGGTTTGTAAGGGAGTCAGGGAAATGCCATGAGACTGGCTATAATCTTCCGAGGTCTGGTTGTCAGCAAGACCAGTCACCGTGTCGGTATCTGGCTCAGATTTGTCCTGTGAGGTCCCAGCATATTCAGCTGCGAATCTCGCGCGTTCGGCTCTCGCACGCTCCATCTCCCGTCGATAATGAGCTGCCGTTTGCCGCGTCTCCTTGCGATGCAACCACCCAAAACCAAGATCCCAACAGAACATAACAAACGCCGCTGGGAGAGTTACCCAAAAAACAGGGTGCTCCCCACTTCCAGCACTAGCAGCGTTGAGAGCCAAAACAGTGATGAGCGTCGCAGACATGATTAGCGCACCAAACATAGCGCCCTTTTTGTCAAGAAAGGGATTCATGATGTACGCGAGTGACAGCGTCATCCCCTCGCCTGCACTTTCAGCATCTTCGACTTGGTGCTGCACGTAAGGGATGTTGGGGTTCACGGGCCGTTGGGCTCTAGCCTCTTCTGGTAAGCTGTGCATCTCAATCTTGGAAGGGATAAGCTTTTCGTCAGCGAAGATGACGTAGAGCAGAAATGGGAAGAGGACAAGGGCGGTGACGACGACGGGGACTATCATGTTGGCCGTGTAAACGATGAACTTGATATCGAATGCTCCAGCGAGGACGAGGTTTGTTGGGTTTGAAGAGACGAGAATTGCTGATGCGAGGTTGGCGATTGCGAATTGAGTAAAGATCCATGCTCGCGGACTCGTGATGTTGCTCGATACGCGCGTCATGTACGCGAGGAATGCCGTTCCAGATAAAATAATGGGATCATTTCCGATGAAGCTGCCGAGAAGAAAGAAGAACGAATAAAGGTAAAAGAACAGCCGATGGCCAACCTTTCCTCCCCAAGACAACACCTTGAAGGCTAGCCATCGAATAATACCCGATGCATCGATAGAAATAGCAATATAAGCCAAAGTGATAAAGAAGACCATAATATCAATCGGGTGGATATTATCAGCGCCTATCGTCCCATCGTAAACCTCTTGGCGTCCTATCGCAGAAATAGCTAGTAGAAAGAGATCCGCGATCAAAGGCGCAGTGATGAAATTGACGGGAAAAGTGACTTTGACAAAATATTTAGAGCATCTCGGGTTATCATGAAGAATCGCATGATGTGTGCTCGGGGGTATGACTCGCAATTTGACCGCTAATCTGCATATTAAATTGACGAGGGATTTCGGGATGTAAATGGGCATGTGAAATGGCCATAGTACGAGAATATCTGTAGAACCGGGTCAGTGCACGCTGTGTATCCTGTGAGAGGGTGTTTCTTACTGGCGAGTACAAAGGCTATCAACGTTACTATTGAGCGCCATTGTCGTATCTCGCTGGTGTCCACGCCTTTGACCATGATTTTTGGCTGAGGGGATTCGAACTCGATTTTTCTTTAAAGTCAAAAGTGGCACTCTCTGGTTAAATACAGCGAAAACCTGACCACGAATGCGGGTCGTTTCTAAAGTGGAGTCCTTTACGATAAAGTGTCCAATTGAGAAGAAGAGGGATGTCGTAGCGTCAGCATTTTTTGAGGGAAAGGACCGACAGTAGCTTCTGTTCGGTGACCTTCTGCCCTTCGATCTCTGGCTGGAGCAAAAAACAGGGCTGACATGAGATAGAGAAGGGAGAGAAAAAAGAACAAAAATTATTCTAGAAGCTTTCGTTTGTTCGTTCTGGTGACAGGGTACATTTGTTGATGCCTAACTCAACGCAGTATGCAACCCGAGCTATGCTTAGAAGAGACTACTCTACGCCCCCCAGCCCAAGAACACAGCGCTCGTGGCCCCCCAAATCTCGCCCGGCTCAAGTGATCTTTGTGGCTGTGCCAACATGTCAGCTGAATGCTCACCACTCGAAATGTAGAAGCCTAGCCATTGATGACTCCCTAGTGACGTTTATGGTAAGGCCTCATCTTTGTACATGCGGGTATTAAAGAAAAAAGAAGCTTCTGCTAAGATCTTGTTATTCCCCCACATTTTGGGCTGACTTGGCTTTTTTTATATTCTTCCCCACGGATTTAACCCTGCCAAGACTTCTAGAATGTCGATATGCCTGCGCTTTCTGTCACCGATGCGGCTGAGACAATAGCGAATAGTGTGCTTTTTTCGCGGGCTGTGAATGAGACTGGTGATGCGCTGCAGGTTATTTGCGCATGGCCTGTTTCTGGGCAGTATGGAACAGGCACCCGAGTTTTGTAAGTTGAATCGCTAATCAATTGAAACAAGACTGACAATTATTTAGATACTATGTTCTCATCGCTGCGTGTCTTGTCGCGAGGAGGGAGGAATGGCTGGTGAATCCTTGTTTGGCCGCTGCGTTAGTGCTGCCAGCTGTTGCCGCTATTCACGGCATAGTTTTGACGGCAATGCACAATCCGGGTGAGTAATACCACTGAGAAAAGAAGTACAACGCTAATTGGTAAAGATGCGGTCGATATGGATATTTTTGGTGCCTTTCAGCTTTGCGCGATTGGTATTTTGGCCGCGCCAGTAACCATTATGCTGTCGAAAACATACTTTAATGATCCTGGTAGAAATACTATTTTTCTGTGGACATTTCTGCTATTGATCGGTAAGTTGCATCCAACGACAACTGATACAGTTTCTGACCGAAGTCTAGGTCTTTTGAGTATGACAATTGAGTTTTATCGCATCGAAACTCACTCCTGTTTAATCGACGCATCAGGCAATCCAGTATCACCAAACGCATCCCAGTTTCACTACATCGAAGGAAACAACTGTAACCTCACCTGTTCAACACAAAACGGGCCATCATCTCCAATGAGGGGAGGCTCCGCGAACAATATCTATGTCATACCTGCACCACATACCCTCACATTCGGTACCGCGACTCTGCTCGCTGCAGCATGTTGCGTACACGCTGTTCTATGTCTTATCTCCATGTGGGATAGAGTGCTTGAAATCAATTGGCGCCGACGATTCGGAAAGCCGACTGATGATGCGGCAAGTGAAGATGATGAGAGCGCCAATAAGGGCGTTATGAAGAAGGTCAATGATACCATTGGCTTTTTTCTTCGTATCCTAGCGATTCCCGTTTTTGGTGGCGCTGGTTTGGCTATTCTTATCGTCGGCGAGATTAACTTTTTCAGCCCTCAGGTCAATTACCAGACGGAGCCAATGGCTAACATCGGTAAGCATACCCGAGCACTATTGGAATGTTTACTAATGTTTGGACTTTCCAAGGCCAATGGGCACCTATCACCGGTACTGCGATGGCCATGATCGGTTCGCTTTATCTCCTTCTAGCAAGACATGCCGACCAAGCAGGCGAGCCATATCCATCGCATCATTGCAATTGTTCTCATTGTCATTTCAACGACGAACTAAGCCAAGTCTCTCATCATGAGAGTATTTCTTCACTAAATAGCCATCATATCACATTAACTGTCACAAACACCAATACACGTATGAATAACCAATTATCACCGCACCTCGATCCCACTCAGCCCCGCTCCTCGTTATCATCTCGACATCGAGACCCTTCAGTCTATGAAGACCACAATCAACCACCCCGCAACCCCTACCGACAGAAGATAGAGAATGCATTTTTCAGATTCGGCGAGATGATTGGTACACCAGCGCATGATTTCATCACCGAGCCTAAAGTCAAAAGAGCAGATCGCGTTGATCTACCCATGATACCTGGGGAGGAGTTTCGGAATCTAGGTGTATCAGCCGTTGAGATTGAGAGAGATCAACACCAAGACGATGATGAGTTGAGCCCTGTAAGGTCAAAACCTGGAAGTTTTATAGGAAGCGAAACTTCTGTGCAAGGCGTTGGAAGATCAACATCAATGCCTGTATCGCCGCCGCCACTGGCTGTAACGAGACCGAGGTCAAGTACGGGTCCTAGACCAAGGCCTACTTCTTTGTATCAGTAGCTAGATGGGAGTCGATTTGTTTTATTTCTTGTTGAAAGATATTATTATTATTATAGAATATTATGTTTAACTTATGCTTTGGCATCAGGATCTTGGTCTTTTGTTGACGACCCCTCATCAGCTGTGACCGTGATCTCGTGGCTGTGCTCTAGTCCAGAGAGCACGATCCATGTTGGCACTATACACAGAATAGTGATTCCAAAGTTGAGACCAATGCTGACAAAATGGTTGGCGTTGCCTTCAGACTGCATACTATTTCTTCGTTAGCGTCTGTCCATGTAGAGATGAAAAAAATGCACTTACGCCCAGGCAACGGTTTGACCGAGAGCCTCAAATCCTCGGAGGATACCGCAGTGATAGGACAAAGATGAAATATCAGTTGTATACTGTCCAACAAGCCAGTACAAGAACTGCTGGAACGCTTGACCTCCGAATTGCCAGAAAAAGATGAGGGTATAAGCCTTGCCGAAACCGCCCTTGAACCAATCAAAAACAGGTGGCTCCTCGGCGTCGTAGAATTGCTTCTGGAGAATGGAAGCCCAGATCCATGTGCCGATGAGAATGAAGATGATCGAAGCGAACGCAATTCGAGCGCGAGTCTTGATAAAGATGGACTGACGATCCAATAAGCCGGCGATCAGGAATGAACTAATAATTCCGGAGAAGTTGGTGAAGAAGGACGAGAAGGCGCGAGCTCGAACGGTGAAGTATGTCGTCAACCAAGTGCTCATGAAGCCATTGTAGAAGTAACTGATGAAGAAAGCAGGGATCAACAAAAGCATGCGCCTGGTAACTAGCAGTGATAGGACAGCCTTGAACTCGGCGAACCAAGTGGGTTGCTTATGAACGACGACGATCGTGCGGTCTTTTCGCTGAACCTTCTCTGCGGGGCTCAGAAGTAGGGCGATGGGTAGGCCGAGGCACATTATGACAATAAAGACGATGTAAGTCGCTGAACTGACGGATCCTTTCGACGAGGTTTGCGCGTTGAGACCGAGATTGATGGCGCCTCCGACAATTGGGCCGGCTGCCTTGGCAGTTTGCCAAATGGCTATCCCTCGTTAGTTGATGTGAGATAATTCTGCGTCCATTTCATAACTTACCAAGATAAAATGCTCGGTCCTTGGGACTAGGATATCCAATAATAATGGCTGCCTCAGCGGCCCAGAAGAAACCCGCCGAAATACCACAGAGCGCACTTCCAAAGAGCAAAAACCACGTTTTTGGCGCAACATTATTCGTATAAAGACCAGCGCCATAAATCGGATATCCAATAGCTCCCAGTGCAAGACCATATCGTAAACCAATTCTGTTGTTAATCGCACCAGCTGCTATACAAACAGCCGCGAATAATCCGTAGACAAGCGCGTTAGCGGCTGATACGGCGTATGGTTCAGCTGCTCCTCCGGCGCCGAGACCGCCGAGGGCGTCCCACATGCCGGGAGCAGTGAAAGAGACACCGCATGCTATGGCGATCTGAAAGGGGATTGAGCGGAAGAATGATGGTTTAGTGGGGGAGGCGGTTGGGTGGTTGATGACGGAGCCATCGTGTGAAGAGGCCATTTTGAGAAGCAGCCAACGGGCAAGAAGTGAGAAAAGACTTGAAGATTGCAAAATAGACGGTTGATGAATTGTATTATATACCTCTACGAATATTGCGTGCGATTGCGTGCTCGATTAACTTGTCCCTCTCCCCGGCTCGATCACCAGTGAAACCATACTAAAGGGGGCTATTGATGGGGATTATGAGAACTAGTTTGTGTGAGGACCCATCGGCAATCTTGTACCTGCCGTAAAGAGAGTTTTCCACGTTTTTACTGCAGCAAAGATCAGCCCTGTAGTGCTGGTGCTGATGGCAGGCTATGCAGCTACACTACCCCAGCTTCCATAACACAGAGACCCTTTCTTTGCGAAAATCAATCGGGGATCATGAGATCTTTACATGTCTGCGATTCATATCGAAATCTCTGCATGACCGAGTACCGCCGAGCCGGCAGAGTTCTCGTCCAGAATTACATAAAAGTAATTCGATAATTGGGTCTCATTGCCGTTGAAGTGGATTTTGGAGGCAACGGTCCAATTTTCGCGCCGAGTGGCACTCAGTAGGCCAGTAATACACTTTGAATGTTATCAACGAGGTAGCCTTTATTAAAGATTACAGTCAGAAACATCGGTGCATATGCATGTACGATATAGTTCATCTGATAACCAAAAACTCTATCAAAAACATTTTTTTCTAGTTTTTAAACTGACGCTGGCTTGTTTTAGCGGCCCGCGGCGCCACATCCGGCTGCCGGGCCGTTTCGTCATCGTCAAAAACCAAAAACCAAAAAACTTACCTCGCCTATCTTATCAGAAGCTTTACGTTTAGCACTAGGCTGTATCTACCCTAAGCTGAATTCAAGATCGTAGAAACTTGGCATTTATATGCGCCTCAATCCTGCAACATCTCAAGACAGGTTTTCATCGGATACTCCGTGCCGATCATGCATTCATTTGCACATGAGCCTCGGCAACGGTTGGAACCCCTCTTTGAAGATGGAAATGCCAAGTTTACCATGAAGAGACACGTCAAGATAAAAGATCGCTATTGTCAGACGCTTTTGTTGTTTATATTAGGAAATATTCTATATAAACAATATTTTTCAGGTATAATGACTGTCGACAATACTCAACCGGAAGGGGAGAACCCCATCGGCGATATTCAGGTTGAAGTTCTTGGCACCCAAAAGTCAAGCAACACGGCGAGTCGTCGCGACTTGGGTTTCACAGGTCAACTTGGAGGGAAATGGTACGCTGTTTACGGTGACGTACTATGGTGCGACTCAGGTGTCACCGATCCGGAAAACGATAATGAGGGATTTCATGGCATGGTCAGAAATGCTGTTTCTGCTCTGACGGATGATCCTCTTGTTGTTGAGGACTTGCATCTCAATGATGATGAGCCGGTTCCTCATCAGAAGCAGTTTATGCCTTTTAATGAAGACTGGGGCGAAACGAATACGTTTGGCTTCGGAGGGACGGGAATCGTGGAGGTTGATCCTGATACTGCTACTGGTGCTCTGTATTATCTCGTCGTAAGTTATACCAAGCCCTACACGATATTTTGTTGACCTGGGACTCTTCAGAACGATGATGAGCATTATAAAGGTGCTGGTGTAGCCAAAGTTGAGCTCATCGACGACGTGCCACATATTACCGATCGCCACGGCGAGAATGGTATTTGGTGGAATGGTGATGAGGTACCCAAGTACGGCGATGTCGCAACCTACCGTGATGTCAACAGTGAATACATCTACATCCTCGGAAACCCACCAAACCCAATCACAGATTTCCCTGGGAAGCTGTATATCTACATGGCTCGCGTACCCGCAAAAGATGTCTTCGACCTCGATAAGTATGAATATTGGTGGGGGAGACAAGAAGGATGGAAGAGTGAAGTGCTCACCACGTTCAATTGTGAAACAGCTGTTATGTGGGGTGTTGGACAAGGACAGATTGTGTACAACAATCACTTCCAGACGTATTTCTACGTTCATCTTGATCTTTGTACGCACGCTCTTCTATCCTGGTGATAGTATTACTGACTGACTTGTAACAGCCGGCACTGTCTTTTTGAAGACTGCACCAAGTCCTGAGGGTCCCTGGACGGAAGGTAAAGAGATTTACAAGGATGAGCCCATCGATGGTGGCTTGGTGTATGCTGGAATAGCGTACCCGCATTTGGATGAATCTGGCGAGACGTTGACGATTGGCTTCACCAACAACAATTGGATCCGGGTTATCAAGGTAACATTCACATAGAAATCATAAAATCAACAAGATTTATTGGTATTGTACAATCTGTTCTGTTTTACCGCAGGGCTGTCGCATTACAACTCATCATCCTTCTCTTGCTTATTCTCACAAACGCCATCAAAATCTCCATATTTCTCCATACCCGCGCTCACAATCTTTTTAAACTCCTCGAATGGACAACTTGCCCCGGGTCCGTTCTGACACAAAGGCAAGGGTCGGGGCGCTGTGTTGGCAATAAATCTGATGAACTCCTCTTTCTCAGACGTGCCATCTTTAGCAACCGGTCGCTCGCATGTCATCTTCTCCATGCCAACATGGCCCAAGAATGGGATAAGATCAGACATCTTCCAAGCTCGAACGTGGTTGACGTGTGTAGTGGGGAATTCGTCGTATCCTTCGCGGGAAGATGAGTTGAAAATTCCGAGCGCTGTAGCGACGAATGGAGGGACTTCGCGATGAGTGAAGTAGAAAAAAAGTCGTTGTTCTTTAGGCCATCCCGATGATTTATCATCAATCAAGTCCGAGTTTTCATCAATTTTGCTGAAAAGCTTAGACTGTGAGTGCAACCATGGAAAACCGAGGTAATTCGACAAGGGATTGAAAGGCCCGACCATGTGAGCGTATTTCATATCCCAAGCATATTCATACGAAAGCCACTCAGCATCAGAAAACAATCCGCAAATCGGCGATTTCTTTCCTCGAATGGCTGATTCATAGCCGCAAATTGATTGAAGTGCGAAAACATCGTATGGATCAAGTTCGTAATCGTCCGGCGTATACGGGCGTAAACGTTTCGAGACGCCACTTGCGTAGTTTTTGACAAACTTCTGCTGCTGTTCCGTACCAGGCGACTTGGAGAATTTCGAGCAGGCCTTGTGGGGGAGAAGAGCGCGCGTGCCGTTGTTCAATTCCTTCTTGTCAAAACGCGTAATTTCGATATTTCCTTCATCTTCAGGGAACGCTTGGAGAAATGCCTTGGCTGTGTCGTAGGTTCTGTCTTTCGTATCGGCGATGACGCGCTTTACCGATGACGCTAGGTGTCGGTAGCGCTTCACGAGGTGATGACCAACTCTCTTCGCGTCGACCTTGCCTGAAGGCGTGACATCTTCAAGATGATTCTCTTCAATTGGTGAGTACCATTTATTCAGAAACTCAAGCGGCCCTGAAAAGTCACCGCGATGCTTTTCGAGCTTATATAGGAATGGCTTGATGTAATCCTCATACTCGGCGTCGTTGGCGTAAATCGCAGCGTGTCGGATGAGATACGACGCAGCTGTAACGGTACATCCTTCAGGTGCAGCATGCGACAATCCAAAGCCTACGGCATCGAAATACGGCGATATTCCCGGGAGATGGAGAAGAGGATCGAATTGATAGCCTTGGGTATGATCAAAGCTGTCAATTGGCTGCTGGATGACAGAAGCGACAGTAATTGCAGGTAAAGCTGCAGCTACAATGGCACGCAGACTGTGATACATCGCGAAAATCAATAATGGAGAAATTATTAAGTAGGGAAAAGATGCACGATGTTGCACTCTTGGCCTGTTTTATTCCAGGAACAAGGTTGGGACGATCGATGACGTACAGGGAATTTGGTGAAACCCTAAATGCTAAGCTTTGAAGCTAAGATAAGACAAGAAATCAGGGCCAGTGACATTGCTGAGATTAGCCTGAGCGGACGCTAAACTCCGGCCTCCACGTCATTCCAAGACATCCAACCTCCGATCCATACAAAAGCAAATAATTATTGAAAGGAAAGGGGGCATCAATTGCCATTGTCAATCATCTTGGGCAATTGCTCTACAAACAACGTCTTTCGGATCGCATGGACCATAAAACCTGGGATGCGCCAATTTCCATAATGACCTACGCCAGACTTGCCGATCTGAATTCCTCCCATTGCTGTGGAAATTAGCATTGTTTGTCATCATAGGTCAGGAATAACATACCAGTTGTTGAAGCTTTGTATGGAATCATAGGCTTCCCAAGCATTATCTGCACTAAATTCTTAGCCATATGACCAGCTTGCGTATTGACGAACCAAAACTGAGGCGCCTCGACATTAGACACGTCGCCGATTGCAAAAACATCGTCTCGACCTTCAATGGCGAGATATTGGTCGACCTTGATATAGCCGTGCGCGTCGAGAAGATCAGGCGGGATGAAGGATGAGTTGGGGAGCACGCCGAATGTTGGAATGACGAGGTCTGTGACTCCCGTCTTTCCGTCCGAGAAAGTGACCTTTTGCTTGCCATTCGGAAGAGTAATGGACTCATTAACTTTTGTGTTAAGTCTGATCTTGACGCCGAGCTTCTCGAGTTGACTATGTGCAGACTTGGAGACGCTGTCGGGGCGATTATCGAGGACACTTGTGCCGGCATTGATCTATACATGTCGTCAGCTTGATTTGGTTTTGAGTGGATGACTTTCTTACCAATGTAATCTCCTTCTTATTACCATAGTAGTCGGCCAACTCGCCTGCAACCTCTACACCAGTCGGCCCTGCACCAGCAACAATAATGGACTGTGCTTCTCCAACACGCTTCTGATACGCATGAACATAGTCCCTCGTCGCATCAGTTGAACCCCTGGACTTAAATGGCGACTCAGCTTTAGTTGAAGACCCAGTACTAATAAGGAGATAATCATAGCTGATGAAGGTCTCCTGCCCTGCTTTGTAAACCTTGACCTGTTTATTGTTGATATCAATACCCGTAGCCGTACCGACGATCAACTCAAACTTGTCGCCGTATTTCGCGAACCCAGGTGCAATGGCTTGGAAAAGTTGATCGTCGTGGATGGTTCCTGGGATGATGGCGCGGGGCATGGCAAGATTCCAGAAGAAGTGGGAATCGCGAGATATCATTGTCACCTTGTAAGGTCCTGCATTTTTGTTCTGCATACCTTGAAGGAATTTATGAGCTGTTCTAACAGAAGCGAAAGAACCGCCTATAGTGACGATGTGTTTTGGCTTTTGAGACATGGTCTTTGGGGGTGGTGACGGTTCAAGGAAGATTCCGCAGGTGATAAAGTGAAAGGCGGTAGCCAAGAAATCGAAGAGAACACTAAGAAACATTGCAAAAGCTGTTGACCGATCTGCATAAATTGTCAGGACTTTCTCCAACGCCACGTATTTAATCCCCATCAATTTACACATCCCTCCATGATGTGCTGACAGTTGCAACCATGTCAGATGGATAAGAAATTACACATCATCAATTACTCCTATGTCGAGGCATCAGCTTATATGTTCCCGCGCGGCTGCTAGTCCATATGACCTGAGATTTTAGTTGGATGCTACTGTTGGGGCTGACACCGCACCATCATACCGCGCGGCAATCAGTCAGCAACATTCCGCGGAACTCAACTCTTTTATGGCCCCGTCATTATGCCTACCTTCTCAAACAATCTTTGCATCGACGACTAAGATCCTTTTGTCACATTGAGTCGTTGATTAGCCAGCAAGCAGATCCTCTAATTTCAAAATTCGAACTCACTTGAACGTGATGGAACTTCTAACTCGAGATCGTTTTACATTACTTGTTAATATACAGGGATGATTTAACATCCATCTTCTTAATACAGAAAATTCCGAATGGGATGGAGTATTTATGTCGCTGATTAAAAGGCCTCATCATTCAACTCAAAATGCTGAAAAGTAGAGATCGGATGCTCTCACGAGTCAACAGTTTGAGCTTCAATGGGGAGTTATAGGGTAGCGTATCCACTAGACTCGATTCACCTGTTTATTCAACTTTACTAAAGTCCTACCTCTTGGATATAATTGCCAAGTCCCTTTTCAGCCTATTCCAGGCAGCATCTGGTTATAATCCACAATCAGGACTCTGGGGTTGTGCTTATGTCACGTGACTACACCGCATAAACCCCTCTATATCTTCCCGTTTTGACGACATGCAACTATCGCCAGTTCCTCTTCCGTGGCAACCTTCCAACCATGGCTTCAGAAGAATCAGAACCACCAAAGACGATGCTAGTCTTTAGCACCAAGTCACCCGAGGAGGCCGCGATTTTTGGCCTCCGAGGCAGTGACATCCAGAATCTCAGAGCTGAACCGGTCCCTGCGCCCCCCGCTACGCCCGATGATTGGGGGTTTACGAGCCCAACGGCAGATGGAATCTGCAAATACTGTCAACTCATGCTTCATCCAGACCCACCACAGCTTATCCAACATCAGCCCAATGTCATGCACCTGATCAATTCAGGTGACACGTGCTCGACTTGCAAATGGCTGGAAGTTAGCATACAGCGTGGTGCCACCTCAGTGCTAGAAGAATTTCAGCGAGGCAACCCGGAGTTATGTGACGAGAGAATCTTCTCACGACCTATTACTGTCGAGTTGACCAAGCATGAGAAGTATATCATGGCAGTTGGCTGGGTGGGAGACAGGCAACTTTATACAAATGGTGGAATACCTCTGACGATATCTTCGCCATCCCGTCTAGGTATGATTTCAGCACTCCTGTAGGGCGTGTGCCTAACGTGTTCGATAGGAAGTCTTGCTACTCGAAGATTCTGGATTCCTCACGACGAACTGGATGCGTCAGAACCTTTCAAGCGGCAAGATACACTGAAAATGTGGCTGAAAGAATGTGAAACCCACGAACATTGCATCAAATCTCTTCCTGATACCAAGGCAGCAAAGCTTCCAACGCGCGTGTTGGACCTGAGTGGAAGTGTTGACATTCCGTCGGATCCCAAAGACATAAAAATCAAACTACGAGAGACAGAGGAGGGAGAAACTGGAACTTACACGGCTTTGAGTTACTGTTGGGGTGCCAACCCGGATCTCCATTTCAAAACGACAAGCGAGAATCTCGATAAGCACAAAGAAGGAATTGATTTCTTCGACTTGCCTCTGACGCAACGGGAGACTATTCTTGCAACTCTTTATCTGGGAATACGGTATCTTTGGATCGATGGCTTATGCATTATTCAAGACTCCCGTGAAGACTGGGAAGCCGAGTCAGTAAAGATGGGATCTATCTATACGAATGCACATCTTACGCTTGCAGCGACTTCGTCCGATACCCCAGAGATGGGTCTTCTTCTTCCCTTCCAAGGCGCTGAATGCGTCAAGATTCATGGAGAGACGGTTAGTGTTCGGATGGAGACTCATCGTGAGCTTGATATGATGTCTGAGCCATTGAACACCAGAGGCTGGACACTCCAAGAGGGCGTGTTGGCATCGAGAATTGTCTGCTTTGGCAAGGAGCAGTGGCTCTGGAAATGTCCTAGTCGCTACGCTACGGAAGACGGACTGATCGATGGACCGCGAGACTATGATGGTGGTCTCATTCAGTGGGCTGATATAGTACAGCAAGGTCCTGGCGAGGATGGAAAGAACTATCTGCGACATTGGTATCGGATGGTGACAAACTACTCGAGCCGTGATCTGACTTACCAAAGCGACAAATGGAACGCCATCGCCGGCTTGACACATATGTTCATAAAGCAGACCGGCTATACGTACCTGGCAGGTCTTTGGGAAGAAGATCTCGCAAATGGACTTGTGTGGGAAGCGAAAATGCGTGGAGTCACTCGTGAGCCTGGGAGCATTCCATCGTGGTCCTGGATATCTGTGAAAGGCGGGATCAAAGGCTATGTACACACGACCCCCACAGCCTCCATGATTGAGCTTTTACAGAGTGACTTGCAGTGGAAAGGAACTCCGCTGGCATCGCCTCTAAAGGTCGCCCGCTTGATAGTCAAAGGAAAGATCATCCAGGCAACACTGGGGGCACGCTCTGTTACACAAGACTCTCGGCACCATGTTCTTGCAGCTCCGGAGAGTGACGAAATCTTTGGTGAGGCGTTTTTGGATAGCAAAATTCCTGATGGGGCTGAAATGCCGACTGTCTCGTGCCTTTTTGTCATGGAAGTGCCGGAGAAGGAATATTTCACGTTGCTTCTCACGCCAGCATCAGATGGTGAAGGAGAAGGCATGGAGAAGGGAATGACAAGACTTGGTATTGGCGTTTTCTGGACTAGGTCTAGATTTTACAGTAACAGGACGGAAGGAGACGAGGTTATTGGCAAGGCTTCTGAGGCTACAGTAGTGCTGGTGTAGAGACATAAGATTACATGATGGTATTATTCCGTTGTTGCATAGAGAGTACGTACCGAATCAGGCTCCGAGGATTGGGAAACAATGAGTTGTGTTGTTGTAATCGCTGCCTGAAATGTGCATATGCCCCGTAATCATGCATTTTCCGGCTGGGCCGGTCCACTCGAGACCCTGCCTGGCTGGAATTTTGGGACGGCTGAGCCCGCTTCTCCGAATATCCTGACCAACGTGCATAAGCTGAAGAATTTGATGTCATATCGTCACCCGAGTAGCGCTGAGAGACCAGACCTTTTAACAGCTTTGAGATCTATCTATTTCGGAGAAATTCGCCGAGTCGACAATTCGAAACAATAGGTCTGAGTATTCACATCTTGGTTTGACTTGTGTAAAAGAAATGAGACTCGGGTCGCATAGTTCAAGCAGGCTGCTCTGCCCAGAAATTCTCAGTACGTGGGTTACACAACATATGCGAGGTTCGGAGGAAATGAGACATGTCGTATCTGTGCGCAGTGAAGCTGGTGCTGGCTCATTAACCTCGCCAATCATAATAGCTAGCTGACAGCCGAGTTTGCTTTTGCTTTCGCGCTCCCCATTGTGCGGTGACCAGAGCCTTGTTTCGCGAATTACAAATACTCCGTGGATCATAAGAAATACAAAAGGATCAATGCAGGTCAGACGATACTGACTCACGACACCATAACTTAGTCCTTCATCTCCAACTCATTGCCCAAGATGCGATTACACGACTCACAGCTTGGAGACGCATACCAGGATAACAAGAAGAATGAGGTTAGAGATCGCCTTAGGCATGCCGGCGAAAATTGGGAAGGGTCAGTAATGCCTCATATAAGAATCCAAACAATACTGAAAAGCCATAGGCCCAGGGAGCGAGGGCCCTATTTGAACTACGTGAAGAGTCTATCAAAGAGATGGCCGCAACTCGAGCTGCTTCATGATTTCATGGAAGTTGGGACTGTGCCTACGCGTTGGTGTATTTTTCCAGGAGAGGAGAAGGAAAAGAATGAGCAACGACGCTATACATATCATCCCGCCATAAGAGGTGAGCAGCAACACGTGTCAAGTAATTCAGCGCTGACCTTAAAATCGAAGAGAGAAGAAAGCAACAAGAAACAAGAGCCACGAAGATGAATATTGCATTACTTAAATTCAAAGAGAATGGACAGGCAGAAAGACATCCGGCCGACGATCTTGGTATGCCTGAAGATGTCAGAAGGGCTATCAAAGAGTCCAGGGAACCTGAAACAGACGTCAAATTCTGTTTATTCGTCGTCGAGGATCTTTCACGAGATGTGATTGAGACCCTTGGATCTGAGCTAGCTATCGATCCACGATTCTTCCGCGCTCATATTACCGACTATGTCTGGAACAACATCCGCGATCGATGGCGTGAGCCGTCAATACTCCAAGTTGATGCCAAACGGCAGACTTGGTTCCAGCTTCGCTTGATCCGTTCTCGTTACTTTGAGAATCAAAGCCAGCTAACGAAAGCAAAAGGACAAGTCAACGAGTTCAATGTCATGCGACGCCTTGATGCGGATAAGAACCACATTTTCTGGGACAAGGATCCAGATCCCACTATATGGGAAAGGCTTGCAGGTGGATCTCCTGAAGACAAAGATCGAATGAATGCAAGAGTGGATGCAAAGGTTGGACATATGCGCAGTCGTGCTACGTTCTGGTTAAACCCAGAGTCAACTCTCGGTAAGCATACAGATTCCAGTCAGCGACATTAGACTAACTATCCTCGATAATAAGGTGTCCTTCTTCTTGAGCCGACTCCAGAAGCTGGATATCCTCTTTGGCGGGGATATCCCAACTGGGACGAACTTCCGGCGTTTGGTACCAACGATATTCCTCCAGACGCAGTGCGCGACCTTCAGATCCCACCATCTCTGAGATCCAAGGATTCTAGAAACCCAATGAGCTGGTTCGAAGACTACGTTTTCTGGGCCCAGCGGACCAACAACTTCACTAAGCCCACAGATTGTGCGAATCAACAGCTTTCCATCCCGATCCAGTGCTTGCTACACTTGGTGTGTGGCGAGTGGCTGACGTTTGCCGACTACCTCAACGCACGGCTCAACCAGATCGACTGGGGAATCGTGAACCCTTCATTCTTCCCCGAGTCTGGAGGGACAGACCATCAAAAGCAAAGTCTCAGGAAGCTCCATTTTTGGAGGCGATGGGTACCCCAAGCACGAGATATGCTTCAAGCAACCATGACCCAAGTCATCGATGACAAAGAAAAGGAAGTTTCCAAGTCTTTCAAGTTTTACCAACATGATTTGGAGATCATTAAGAAACGCTTGGAGGACTACGAAACACGGATCGACCGTCTTAGCACGGTTGTCAACTCAACTATCAGCCTGACTGACGCCAGTAATACATCCAAACTCACCATACTGGCTTCCCTTTTTATCCCGCCGAGTTTAGTGGCTGCACTGTTATCAATGAACATGGATCCACTGATTGGGCTTGGGGACTCGCTCAAATGGTGGGCAGTGGCGTCTGTCGTGGCTGTGACCATTCTTTTTACTATAGGTTATCTGTTGAAGACCAAGAAGGCAGAAAGTCTGAAAAAGAACTTGTCAATTACGAAACTGGTTTCGAAGTTGGAAGGACGATGGAGGAGCAAGGAAAAGACAAGTCTGAGTACGAATGGTGCGGTTTGTTAACGGGTGGACTGTATTATGATATCTCTCCATTTTTATTTAAGTCATAGTAAAGAAGAGGATCGACTGTCAAAAGATTGAGAACGACTACTTAGTCGGTGATTTGAAGCGAGTGGGGCTTAACCTTCGTAAAACCAGCCACTTGGAATCGAAAAAGGATTTGAGGCCAGCCATGCGGCGAACCTCGTATTATGCACGCCGAGCTGCAAAGGGATATCCTGGTAGCTAACCTGCGCCGTTAGCGGAGATGTTTGCAGATATGAAAGCCGGACACGTTGCAGATTGGGACATCTAGTTGCGCCACCACATGATCCGAAGATATGTTCCTCATAACTAAAAACAATCCATTTTCTTTTACTCGTCCTTTTCCAAAACTTGTTTCGGCGAGAGCTATATCTCGGAGACACATATGTCTAGTTTTTCAGGGAGATACCAGTCATTCTTAATTTGGGGAAAATGGAGGGCGTCTGACCCCTTCGGCTTCTGGGCTGGATGGAGTCTCTGCGAACAATGCACCGGGTTGCTCAACGAAAGGCCGTATTTTGGTGTTGATTTGACATTGTATGAGACATAACCTCGCGATGTCAAGCTGAACGTCTGTGATTTCTGTCAACTCTTGAACGAGATTTTAGATTGGCAAGCAGCACGACATGGGCGTCAGAAAAGGAAGGAAGAGTAATGCAAATTATATCATCAAGCGTCATCTCTGCTAAACTAGTACTAGGGAGAAGAAGGTACATGTTGTCCACGTATTTAGAAAAGATATCTGCTTGAGATTGCCTGAAAGGTACGGAAATCAAATAACACTCGATTTCCACAATTACGACTCTCTTAGAGCCTGGCCACAAGGTTCTCAAAGTTCAGACTCACCACTATCCTCAGGCATGCTATCATTCATCTAAAAGCAGCTACGGCATTGCCTCCGGTATCATTCGTACAACTGCAGAAAGGGGCCAGAACCTGGCGAATCTCATTGGCCAGCAAGACTACTCGAAGTCGAAAGTGACAAGGTCAGACTAGTCGACTTCAACAGCAGTACCATGGCTGATGAATTTATGCTCTGAGCTATTGTTGGGGCTCTAATGAGAAACTTAAATTGCATCCACCCTTTACAACTAAACTTGCAAATATTGAGGAGTCAAGAAAAGCTAGTATCTCCGTCTCAGACCTATCTCTTACCATCCAGCAAGCCATTTGGTTGTGCAAAGCCCTAAAGATTGGTTATATATGGATAGACTCTCTTTATATTACCCAAGACTCGATACAAGATTGGGGCAGGGAGGCTACAAAGATGGACACTGTCTACGCAAGGTCAAAGTTAACAGTCATTGCTGCATCATCAACCTCCTGCCATAGCGGGTTCCTGGATATCAGATTGTGCTACACCGTCCTGACCGTACCCCGAAGTTCACCGTTCCAAATCGACGCGCAAGCCAAGTGCAAATCTGGATTCCACACGCTCAGGTACTTAGGGTCTGAGTCCATCCCAGATTCCATCGATACTCGTGGATGGACGCTCCAGGAAGAACTACTATCTTCAAAGTATTTGATGTTTACGGAGGACGACATACAGTGGAGCTGCCGAGGCAATAGGACATGTATGTGTGGCCAACGCCTTCCGAATCGCTCGGCAAGCATTACTTTGGGAAGTTACTACCCAGACGAGAGGGAATCTCACTGGAAGAGATTTACCGAAGAAGAGTCTCGCAGAAGCTTCACTCGAGATACAGACAAGTTGGTTGCAATATCGAGCATAGCAAGAAGAGTCGAAGCCTGGTTTGAAGTACCCAAAGGGCAAATGGTATATATTGCGGGGCTCTGGTCCTGTATCTTTGTACGTCACCTCAACTGGCGCAGCTGCCCTGAGTCAGGCCGGATGACCGATGCTTATGTTGCACCTCGCTTTTCCTGGGCGTCTCTAAATTACGATTCAACGGGAATTGAGCATATGGAGACATTCGAGGAATTGATGTGTGAGCTTCGCGAAGCGCAGACGACCCCAATCATGGAGAGAGATGAGTTTGGCCCCATCTCATCGGGTTTTGCAGTCCTATACGGCCCAGTGATTCGAGGGAAAGTTGTTCTGCCACCAGAGAACTATTGACAGATACCAGTACAGAATGGTATACCGGAAGTTGGGTTAGGCATGGCATTCGATTGTCACGTTAGTGAAGCTCTTCACCCAGACGGATACAGAACACTCCAGAAGTCTAGGGATTCACTAAGTAATGTATCTGGCTAGTTTTCAGTCACGATAATCGTTCTTGGACTTTCCCAACCAGGGGATATAAAATGCATGGTTCTTGGAGGCAGGGAAGACAACAAGTTTCAACGAATTAGATACGCCAGGTCGGTGGAATGCGACATAGACAGAAGCAGTAACATATTCAACATATTGCAGGCGGCAAAAGAGGAGGTCACGATAGTTTGTCACCAAGGCAGTAAGTGGCACGATAATATAAAGATTATCTTTGTGTCAATCAGTGCCGCAAATAACACATGGCTGTTTTAGCACGATCTGCTGGGCAAGGCTGCCACTTTTTTAGTACAATTAGGCATTAAAATACAATGCTTCAGTTATTACCTAGATCTAAGCAGGCTTGATATTGATAGTGCCTATATGGATTTAAAAATAATATTACTTCCTGGGTAGTTAGTAAATTGCTATAAAACATATTATAAGTATATTTTTTCTTACTAAATAGTAATATTATTTACTAATTAAGTTACTATAAAAAAATAATTTATAATTATTAGAAGAATAGTTTTATTAGACTAGTAATATTAGAAAGAAAATAAAATTTAGCTTAAGGCACTATATAATTTTTTATCCTGTTTTATTAATAGTTAATGAATTATTAAATAACTAAACTGACCTATTATATCACTTCTATCT
>JAAQPG010001264.1:0-12142 GCA_013186905.1 Fusarium udum | reverse complement strand
CTTTTAAGTATTATATAAAAAGTATAATATTACCTATAAGTACTTATAGGCAGTTTCTAATACTTATATATTTTATAAGTAATATTAAAACCTTATAAAATACCTATAAGTACTTATATATAATATTACTTACCTAACTATATGCCTAGGTAACTAGGTATTAAGTTATTATTAGGTACCTATAGGTATTTTAAACCCTGCTCTGAATAACGATTTGCGCCAAGAGCAATGAGTGTACTCTGTACCAGGTACACAAATTACCAGGGTTGCTATGTTCTAGACACTCTGACTTCAAGTCACTGCCATCAGGGCGTCGATCTGTCATATCTCGCAGTTGCAGTCGGACTGGTCTGTGTTAAAGACGCAACTTCAATCACAAGCACCAAGCCATGATCCACGTGAGATATGCAGCCAGTCAAAGCTTTTAGTATGTTTCTGCACGTGCGGGCAATAATGATCCCAGTATCGATGAATTCACGATAAAGGTAGGTAAGGATAAATCGCCATGCCATTCCAAGCTTCACATCCTAGTTCACTCCAAGGCTTGCCGGGAACAAACCCTGCTGCATCATCTTGCATATGCTTGAGAGATATCAATTTCTCGAATAGGTAAGACATGCAGGAAACTATCTACAGTTATGTTTCTTCGTATCGCCCAATGAACACAGATATCTTCATGAAGTGACGGGGAGGCGGCAAGTGGGAGCCCCGGCAGCTGAACACATGATAGGTTTCCGAGGCCAGATCTTTGGCCGCGTAATACTGTCCGATAACGACTATGCGCAAACGTACAGTGACAAGAATGTGGCTAGCTGAGAATCCAAGAACACGCTTGATAATGCGAGAAAGTTATACGAAGTGCCCCGTTTCTCCACCTCTATTACATACAACCTTGTAGACAGGTCAGTGCGCCGGCGGCAACAACAGAACTCTTAACCATCCGCCATCACATCACGAGCTAGTGTGCCCTTTCTTGGCTAATAAGCAATCTCCTTTGCGGCGAATCGATCTTGGCTAAATGTTTATGATGTTAGTGAGGTGCGGGGGAAATACAACACCGAACTTGAGATCAACTATACTAATAAAGAAATCCATTAATATACTTATCTTTAAGTATAGATGAAAATATATAATTTATACTGATAGATGAAGAAGGTCTTAGTTATTCTTATTCTATATATAATAATAAAGACAAGAATTTATATTATATTATTACTGGCGTCTCAAGGGATCTTATCCAGGTACTCGTGATATGTGTTTTACTTCCCCCCATAAGCTACCTCTGCATTTTTCAGTTGAGGTGGATACAAGAAATACAGTTTCACTATTTTAAAAAGTCGTACCATAATGGTCCGATACCTTTCGGCACATGTTCGTGAGTGGAAATGTGATATCTGTGATAAAAATGACCATCTGCATGTGACGCTAGCTGCGAGTAGAAGCTCTGCAGAGAGAAGCCAAAGCGACCGTGCCTCGACTCATTCCCGCTCAGCTGCTATTGGCTCAGCCAGATCTGTCAGTACTGTCTTTGCAGGTGGCTAGCTAACTACTAATACTTGAGATGATGGGGCTGGGGGGTGCCCGAGCATGTATGGATACTGACTGACTTATCGCATGTAGTGAGTTGCGGGAAGTTTAGACTGTCAACCTTGAAGATTAGCCAAAATCAGGCTTCTTCATAGGTATCATGCTCGATAGGACATCAAAATCACAATAGGCTAGTCGAGAGATAAGGCTACCGACGTTCCAACTGACCCATTGATGCTTAGGATTATTATTATCTGTGCCCAGAATCGCTCTTCGGATCGGACACACACAAGGGCTCCAGCGCGGATGATACCGCTGAATGATGCGACGCTTGCTTATTTTCAGGATAGTTTTAATAGCATGTTCGTAGTGAATGTCTTTCGGGGTTCCTGGGGATCCCGATTCTCAGGGCGCGGAACTTGACCCATCTTCCAAGACATGTGCAACAGAGGCAGAAGGCGCCTACTTGCCTCTTCTTTTCGCCAAGAGCTACTGCGGTATGCCACAGCGCTAACAGGGTCCTCGCCGGCCGGTATCTACAACGTAGGTCCCGTGCCGTCCCCTGGTAGGCAATTCGTCTTGAATAGCTTCTCAGCTGGCCACATTATCAGTTTTCTAGCCGAATAGGGGTAGCAAGTTCTTATCAAAGTTTCTCAGTCAGTTCATTCTTCAATAGTTACTTCTTAGCTTGTCACATTTTCAGCTTTTCTTGTCAGTGCCGACTTCAATAGTCGCTTTCCAGGTCCGAGTTGAGCAAAAGATTCATTTTGCTAGCCGGAGTGGCACACTTTTAACAGCCCAACCATAAATATAAACGAGCAGATTGCCAGTGCTGGTTGTAAACCTGTGTCATTCTAACCATCTATTCTAAACATTTTCTTCTTTTCTCCAAGAAATCAACATGAAAACCATCAGTCCGTTCTCGTCCTTGTGCCTTATGTGCATTATCATAGGCTTTGCATTTATAAAGTCTACTGCTGATACGTGCTGCCCGTGTAATATCTACCTGACTTGTGGCGACACAAGTGGTTGCACGGTATATGAGTGCTGCAGTACTGCTGCGTGGTAAGCCATCGCATTTGCAGCTTGTGTGCTGAACAAATTACTGATTTTTGTCTGAATAGCAACATTTTCTGTTGCAACTGTGATGGGCCCTGTAAAGGCGGGAAATCGACTGAGCTCTCTGATGAGAAGACTGCAAATCTCTGCCTGTAGGTTTAGATCTTCATTAGGCGATGTAAACTAACATAAGTCGTTGCAGGAGCAAATTTACCGCTGTTGATGCGAATCAAGATGGCCTGATCAGCTTCCTAGAATGGGCACAAAGTCGCGATGCCTTCGCTAGTCTAGGCCTGGACGTCTTAGCTGAAAGATGGAGCCGATACGACTGGGAAGGCAAGGGATACTTGACTAAGGATGAAGCTATGAACCGACGAATCGCCTCATCGAGCCCTGACTCTGGTAAGTTCCACAAATGCCACCCGTACGTCAATGCTAAAGGGTCTTCAGATATCAAAGATACCACCATGGTTCAGCAGCCGTTTGGCTATCAGCGAGGACTTCAACGCAACCTCAAACCCAACGACCTTGCAAGAGGCGCTTGGACACTTCAATGGTATACGGATGCCGATTGTTCCAAGGGCAAGCACCGGACCGAGGGTACGAAGCCAAAAGGGTGCTCAAATATTGCTGGTGCAAACAGCATTAAGTTTACAGCCACCCAAGGGTTTTCTCTCTACGTATACGGTAAACAAAACTGCGCTGGAATTCCCAGGATTATTCCCAGCAATCCCGATTGCTACCCGCTTAATGTAAAGGGACTGAGCTACAAGGTTTTAGGCTAAGCAATCTTATACAGAGCTGCGGTATAGGTGCAAGGTTTTAAGAGGTTTATTAACTTAACCCCGCCTCTTATAGCCGCTCACTTGTGGCTCAGGCTCGGCTCAGCTCAAAGCAGAGACTATTCAGATTAGCAACTAAGGAAAGAAAGAGCTCTGATCGATATTCGCTTTCTGGCTGTATCTGAAGTTTAACTCTATTTTATTCCACTTAAATAGATGAATACTACCTAAATGAAAAGAAAGCTCCTACTGGATATTTTCAATCGGCATAATCGTTGTGAAATCTTCTAGCCAGTGTGGGGGAGGCTAGGTAATAACATTTTGCATATTAGGATACCAAAGTCTGCCCGTCTATCTTCCTTAAGGTGAACCTCAATACCTCGTTTTCACGTCGCATCTGATCAGCACCTCCGGTTCAATATTTCTTATTCCCTTATATGCCGCTACCAATTACCATTCTCACCGGTCCCAGACATTCCCCAGTTCATCGAGCTCCAGTTGAGTTGACTCACATTCACCGTCAATGGCGCACCGCCCGCCACATATGGTGTCGAAGCAACGGGATCAAACCCAGGCTGTGCACCCATGTTGAAGAATATACCGGGGTCACCGAAACCAAACGGCATCTGAAGCTGAACACCATCCATTTCCATCCCAGCATTACCCTGAGGTTGCCAACCAATTGGCTCGTTTCCATCCAAAGACATATCTGCGGTCTTTCTATTAATGAAGTCCACCAACTCTGGTGTCTCTATCTCCCTTTCAGCTTGCTCATAAGCCTTCTTGACCGTATCCCAGGCGTATAGGACAATATTCGCAAACGGCTTGAAGATGGGATGCCATCTGTCGACATCTGCTCCTTCATACCGAGCTTCGTAATTATCCTTCATTACTTTCCATCCTCTTTCCGAAATGCTGCTAAATGGTTGGGTCTTCAAGTGCTGGATGATTCTTATGTATGCTGGAAAAGGGAAGTAAAGCTGTAGAAACCATCGAAAGCCTTTCGTCAGAGGTGAGCTTGATAGTTTTGCGTCGCATTCAAGCCAATCAATGGCGTACGAGACTGCCGCTTCGTGATTCGCTTGGTTGTATGTAGCTGAAGTTTCGAGATAGACGAGGAAGTCGTTCATGAGGCGGCATGTTGCAATACTACTCCTCGCCGTCCAAAGAGTCATGTAGTGAAGACGGTTATCAGCATCACAGAACTTGAGATACTTTCCCTCTATCATTCTCTCCAGAGCAACATCTCCACCTTCATGAAGCTTCTTGGCCAACGGCTTCATCAACGGATTCGTAAACGCGATGTAAAAGGGACTGTTCCGAATATAGTCCCCAAGCTCGCTTCTCACAACAGCAAAAATAGCCTCAGTAGCTTGTTCTTGGACCTTTGGAGGATTTTTCGTTTCCTCTCGAAGCTCAGAATCACTGACATTCATGGGCAAAGCGCAATCCCAGCCTGGGGATAGACTCGTAGGCTTGTGATCTCCCAAGGCACTGACCCGGGAGTCGAAGAGGACAAGCGACCACCAGAGTCGTCGACGCATCTCTGCTTCCAGAACGCTGCTTCTAGCGTTGATGTTTTCGCTTTGGAGACCCATTCGTTCAGCGATGCGCATTGCGACCGCGAGCATGGACGTGATGGATTTTGGGTGGCTAGCTGAGCGGACAGAGACCTGCAGTTGTCAGTGAGTTTGCGAAGCGAGCTTGAGAGGGCATCTTACGAGATAGAGAAATAAGGCAGTGAGACAGTCTCGACTACCGGTGCGGAGGAAATTGCTGTTCAACAACGCCTGTTGACATCCAAACTGGAATCTCGTCGAGAGCTCTTCCTTGGTCTGTTTGAACATGGTCTCACACTCCTCAACAGTAAGACTGAGTATAGCCATGCAGTAAATACCAAACATGAGAGCTTCAAGAGTCGAAGGAATTTCTTTGAGATTGGATGCAGCCTCGACGATGCGACCTTGCAGGGTAGGTGTATGCGTGACCTTTAGCAGAGGGTTGACGTTGTCGAGATACACTTGCCAGAGCCTGAAGAGTTGAGCGGGTTCTGGGTGAAGAGTGTGGAGCTCAACGGCTGTTTGGCGAGAGCCGAAAAGCATGGGTTCTTCATTGTTGAAGGATTGATCTTGGGCTTCACGGAAGGTTTCGAAAAAGCTGTCGCTAGGATCTCGGTACTGAACAGAGGTTAGTGATATCTACAAATTCAGATGGCATGATACTCGTACCCCTTGTCGCATTGCATGCCAAATGTTTCTGTACTCGTCAGCTCAAACTCAATGGGCTGATGAGGGTTTTAGCTCACTTGACCTCAGCTACACCCTCCGCTCTCCCCTGCGACCCCTCCTCATCCCTGTCAGAGTTATAATCATTCGGCGAACTCTTCTCAGTTCCATTATTTTCATGAAGTGGATCAAATCCGACATTATTCTGCTTCATCAACGCCTCATACCTCCTCAACCTATCCAACAACTCACGCTCAGGAAATCTTCGCCTTCGTTGCCGGGGCTGAGTAGCTGGAACACACTGAACGCCATGTTTGACACAACTTGAGCAGGGAAACGTGCGGTCGCATTTGACTTTGCGCTGTTGACAGAGAACGCAAGCGAGGACCCGATGGGGCTTGGGCTTTGATGAGTCTGGGGTGGACATGGTGACTTCGGGACTTTGGAAGCCCGAGCGATATGTTTTTCGTATAAGAGTCGGGTTTCCTTTGGGAGAAGGAGGTGGATTTAATGTGCAGATGTTGAGTTGGGCATCGAGACTTTTCGTATCAGAGGAATGTGTCGGGCTTTTCTAAGCCCCGAGATGTCTCCACTTTTGTGCTTACTTGCTGACCCGTGAGGCTATCTCGGTCTTTACTATTGTCCGACTACCAATTTTCCCATCACGCTTCCTCATTATGACAGTCAATTGAACAGTGCAGGAATAGTACTAATCGCTGAGGGCACAATATTGAGCCGTATTACTTCTCATCAGATGCTCAGCCGTGGTGGAGTTAGCTCCGAGACAACATGCTTACCCGGTACTCATTTCTATCGATAAGCGCGTGCGTAGAGTCCTCACTGGCTAGGTGGGATCAACCCTCGCGAGATATGTGGGGTGTTGATGAGTATAGAGACGTCCTGGGATGAATCTGAACGAATAAAATGTATTTGGTGTCTGATCGACGTAAGACATACGTTTACCGGCGTCATAGCAACTCTGACGTCAGGACTATAATGCCCGTTGGAGAACCCCACGAGACGAGAACAAAAAAGGTCAGTCTATATCAACCACATCTCAAACGACACCTTGATAGTTAAACTGTCACTAGTCATCTCAGTTCTTTCAGCCTCGCTTTATCTCTGATTCGTCAATCAATTCAATCTATCTTCCTATATCAGCCACCATGCCCAGCTACACCGGAAAATGCGTTTGTGGCAACGTCAAATACAGAGTGTCATTGGACTCGCCCGATGACGCACGAACATCCCTTTGCCATTGTGGAAGTTGCAAAAGAGCATTTGGAACCAATTTCGGACTCACTACAAAGGTATATCAACTTCTCTTGTTTCAAGTAACCTGTAGCTGATGATATCCAGGTCGCGCTTGATGGTTTCAGCTACGGCGAAGGCAAACCGAAGACCTTCAAGCAGGAGAATGGCGTGGTTAGAGAGTTTTGTGACAATTGCGGTGCTTTCATCTGCGAATATGGTGAACAAGCTGCGGACAAGTTTCGATACATCATGTGGGGAACCTTCGATGAGCCTGACAAGTTCCCTCCCAAGGGAGAGTTCTTCTGCAAGTATAGAGAGAGCTGGATGCCAGAAGTACCAGGTAAGTTGGCTAATTCCGTGTAGAAAGGGTCGCTGACAGTTGCATAGATATCTTTCACAAGAATGAGATCAAGGAGTAAATGGGGTCGTCAGAATTGGCTATTGGGATGCAATGGTAGATAACAATGAGATGTGCTTGGTCTTGGCTCTATTTGTTCCATTTAGTGTCTCAGACTATCTTGATCTTCTCCCAAGTAACATCATCAGTAACAGCCTCTCCCTGCATAACGCCGTGTACGTATGCCTCCCCAACAAGAAAATACTCATTTGTCTCCGCTGATTTTCTCAAAACCAGCGGAGCAGGAGATCCAGAGATAATCCAAACCTCATCCCCGGCTTGAGTTGACTCATGTCCCATGCCCAAATAGCCCGTATCAGTGAGGAAGGCCCTGCGGTAGATCCACGTCGACGCCATGATATTGCCAGGTGGCATAGCATGCTTTGACAGTGGTTCCATAAGTTTCTGGAGCTCCTTCTCATCGCAGCCATCGATATCTTGAGGTATAGTGTCCAAGCTAGCACAAAGAGATTTGACGAGCTTTGTGCTGGGGAATATACTGTTAGGGAATTTGGCAGCTATTTCGTCCAGATAAGCCATGTCGCTAATTGATTGAAGGACTAGAGAGTGGCCGGCCGAGGCCGACTCTGCTTCCTTGAACACATACTGTAACGCACGTACATAATTATGCGCAACGGCCCTCTGAAAGTCCTCCAGGCGAATGAGCTTCGAGGGCCGATTTGTGAAATCAGTATCCCAGATCAGAGTTCTCCAAAGAACCTCATCTGCCGGTTGGTTTGTATATGGGTAGGTCTCATCCATAGTAAGCAGAATGTCGCCGAGCATCTTAAGACGGCCTTGGAGGCATTCAAGAAAACCTTCGCCGTTCTTCTGAACTGTGCCGAGGCGAAAGCCAAAGACGTCAAGGACCTTTCCAGTGATGGTGAACGGATATTGATTTGGGGAGTGTGGAACGTGTTTCGAAGAATTAAAAGTTCCAATAGATCGAAAGTTTGGCCCATGGACACTATTGTATAGAACCGGTGGATAGTCAGGAACCCAGGATGGAAGGCCTGGTGTTTCTCGCATGCTGGGGTCCTTGACTAGACTTAGGTAGACAAGAGAATCAGTCGACTCGATGATGTTGCAGGCGACGTTTCGCAGCAAGTCTTTGATATCCATATAGTAATCTGGCTCGAACACCGACGGCAGAGATACCCCCTCTTGAGCTGCCATGTGCTTCAAGATACCGTTCCACCCGTATATAGAATCCCGAGGATCTGTCGCCCTCATTCCAAAGGTTGAAAATAACACGCGTAGGGGAACCATCGCTCCGGGATTTGCGTGATGTTTCGCGAGGCCAGCCTCCAGATCAATCATAGCAAGGACACCGGTCCACGCACTTTGCTTGCCTTTGCACCACTCGCGAAGCAATTGGATTCTTTCAGCATGAAAGATGTTGATACCGCCACGAATGTGAATACCAGGCCGGTCTTTAGGAACCAGGTCCACTACAGATTGGAAGAATCCACTGTAGTGCAGAAACGCCGCTGTGTAACCCACGTAGTCAAAGACCGTGAATCTGCCATTGCATAGAATGACAACGTCGCTCGTGAGGGAAACTTCCTGGATGATCCAGATCCGAGTAAACCAATTACTCATGTAAAGCGCGACCAGACCAATAGCTTCTTCCTCAGTCACAGGATCCATACCATAGCGCTCCGGCATAGTTGACAAATCAGAGCTGAAATCCCAGGTCTGCGTACGAATCATACGAAGCGTCTCAGGAACCGACGCAGCACCGAGTCTCTCAACTGCTCTGAGTCCAATCTCTAGCTCAGTAAAGGCCTTTCCGAGCCAGACAATAACGCGGTTCGCCTTGCCGTAGATTTGGTTCATGACCGAGACCTGCGGAGATCGCTCGTTGGAGTTGGACTGGTTGATACACAGCGCGTCTATCCAGATGGGAGTCTCTGAGCACGAGACCTGCAATTCAAGAAGAGCATCGTAAAGGTTCGCCTGGACCTCGAATGGTAGCCCATTCAGAAGTATCGTTGTTTTGGTAGCATTATCGGTAATTTGGGGGCTGTCTCGCGGTGAGCCCCAAGTGTAAGACAGCGCATTGTAGGCGAGGTTTGAAGCACCGTAGAGGAGGTGTTTCGTGAGGGTGACACTGGGGACTTGGGATTTTGTGTCGGGATGAATGCCTGTTGAGATAGTCGCCAGGCGAAAAGACTCAGTATCGAGCTCATCCGAATAGTATTGCGCCATAATTATGAGTTTTGATGTAGAACGCAGATCAGAGGGGCACAGAAGAGGGGTTAAAAAAAGCCTCGCTTCCTAGGAGGATATGCTAGTAGCCTTATAAGGCGACCCAGGGTCTTTTTGACATTCCCTACGATCCAAAGTCCCGTCAATGATAAGGAAATCGGGGAATAGTCGGCCAACTGTTGAGCTTTTACGCCAATCGCCCCCGTCGTATTTCCCTCGGGTATCGAAGAGCAGTGGATGCGAAAAAGAGCATGAGCTGATTTATGATAAGGTACCTACTATGGTAGCCTTGCCTGGGCTTAGTAGTAGGTAAGCGGCCCAATCACAGTAAGCATGCCTTTTGACACCTGAGAGGAGATAGTAGAAGTGGATGGACAGATTGTCCATGTAACATTGAGACGTTTCGCAATTCTTGCTTTAGCTTATTCAGGCTTACGTGAGTAGCATTCGGTTCTCTGAGGTTACAGCGCGCCAAGCGGTTAGTGAAAATCCATTAGCATGTGTAGAATTATCTATGGCCTTATCGGAAGGCTAGAGATGTGATATTCTTTCATGAGCAACAGACTCAATAATAATAAATTAGGAAATAAGATAGCAGATGGTTTCAGTATAAACATTAAAACAAAATAATAACAAGTGCAAATAGGCATAGAGCCTCTCAATGGCCTAAACATCTTTCATAATAAACTTCTTGTAAGCATTCTGCAGTTAACGTCAGTTAGTATAATCTCCATGACTACGACAGAAGAGCAGACAAAGTGTCAACATACCTCAAAGTCATTATATCCTTTTTTCTGGTATGCAATACCAGTGTACTCGGTATCAGGAAGCGTAAGCTCCCACTTCTTGACAACCTTATCATCAACCCGAAACACAACCTCTCGCATCGCATCACCCCAACTAAACGTCATCCCAGCCATCTTCCCCTCCCACGACCCCTTCACATCCCACTTGACCAACCGCGCTCTACTCAGGGCACTAGCAAAACCAACGTTATTCCAGTCAAAGTTCCACGACACCCAGCGCATCGCATCCTTCGCGGCGTTAGGTCTCTTGTCAATCTGTGCGAAGCCGATTTCCTCTTTTGGTTCCTTTCCGAGGAGCATTGCTGCGGAAAAGACTGGGAGTGCTTGAAATGTTGCTTCTTCTGGGGTAGGTTCGGTGTCATCTTGGACGTGGACGCGGAGAACCTTGTCTTGTTCGGACCAGGCCATGCACAGAGGTAATGGGGGAGGCGGTTTCTTCCCGACTGGTTGTGCGATGATGGCAACAGCTCTTTTGTACGCACCGGTCCACTCCATGATCTCTCGCATCATTTTCATGTCTATACGAGATCCACGACTGCCGTACTTGGGACTCTTTCGTTTGGGGCCGTAATTACTAGGTGCTTTGTCAGTAGAAGAATCGAGTAAGTTGGTGAGGTCTCTTACTGAATAGCCACTGCTACAGGAGCTCCATTATATCCAGTCCAGACCACGGAGCCACTCACGCCAGCCTCAGTATATGTCAGATACTCAAGCTGATGCTGTTTGAGTATAGGATTGACGAAGCGTCCTGTACTGCGTGTAGGCGGCTCACCAGACTTAGCGGTGGTCAAATAGCTGGAGATGTTGCAGATACCTTCCAGCCTCTCCTCCTCAGCAAGTCTCAAAGCAAATCCAAATGCTGTCTTGGGAGGTGGAGGGTTGTTATTCTTGGGAATCGTAATAATTCCAAAATCATCAATGGCAGACTCTTCGTTAGGCTTGGTCGAAAAGACTTTGCTAACTCGAGTATCACTCTCCAAGATCTCCACCCCTTTATGTTGCTCTCCGAGGTCAGACCACCAAGCCCGAAGATTTTGTGTTCTTTTGCCATTCTCATCCATAAGGTTGTGGCCTGCGGTGAAGATGACAGCTTTGTCCTGGCCAGGGATATTGACAAAGAAGCCATTGCCACCTTTCTCTACAACGAGGTGTCGTGTTAGAGATTGAACATACATTGAAATTATTGGGGTACTTGCCGGCTCCATCTTTGGTAAATCTCAGCTTGGCGACTGCTTGGCCGATAACAGAGTCACTGATAGAATTAAGACCATAACGAACCGGTTCTTTGTCTCGATCTCTGCCGGTATCTCCGCCTCGACGGTCCCGGTGCCAAAGGTTCTGGGGAACTAATGATGATACCATCTTGGCTTGGCTTGACTGAAGAGAAGTAACGGGTGGATTGAAGATCTATTAGTCCGGATTTGATTCTGGAGCCAGATAGCTGGTTCTTGACCTGTGACCAATAGCTACTACTCCAACGCCGACCACATCAGGAACTCTACCATTAGCATCGCCCAGCCCGAGGTTACATCAATCACAAGCGAGCTCAGCTTCACCGAGTTGCTGATCATCTACCGGATCCAGCATTTATTGGAGAATGCGGCTTGTCCTGTCAGAGCAGCAGCCTCCTCAATTGGGCATGCACCTAGCGAGCTCAGCTCTGACAAGTTGCCGATCACTTCCCTCATTTAATTTCTCACAGAAGCACTACAACCTCTCAGGCGAGGGCCGTGCCGTGCCGGCTATCCCTTAGATAATAAGGGAGCATCACCTTTCTACTAATAGGGGGTTAGACTAATAAAAATGTAATATATTAAAATACTTAGCTACTATTTAATTTTATATATAATAGAAGTACTAATAATATAAAGAGTTATATAT
>JAAQPG010001255.1:0-28330 GCA_013186905.1 Fusarium udum | reverse complement strand
TATTAAATTAATTAATTTAATAGCAATTAGCATAAACTACTATTAAGTTTAAGGTTACAGAGTGCAATTAGTCTAAGCCAATCAAGGCTATTAAAGCCACTCTTTATTCTCTGTACTAATTTAAGCTCTTAGCCATAAGCCTTAACTGCAAATAACATATCTAACTCAAGACCTAAACACTAATCATGAACAGTATTCTACTCAACTAGCTTCTCATGTCTTCTCTGATCCGCACTGATCCAGTAAACACCCTTTCGTGCTTGGATCAAGGGGTCGTTAGAGGACTTGATACCCTCAATACCGCCCTTCTCTGGGTTAGGCTTGAATGCAATCTGTTGCTGCTTAGCAGCATTATCATCCGAAACCTTGTTGATCTCCAATTTGCCAACAGGGATGAATGTCTTGCTTTGGTATGGTATTGTAGCGTCATCTAGCACATCATCCGGACCAGCAATATGCGCTTGAATGGTAAGCACGATTGGCTTGTCTGGGAAGCGCTGCCGGAGGTCATCCTCCAAGTAGTCGTTGCCTAGCTTCGCAAGCACTTCTTTATCCTCAGGAGTCTTGTTGGGGTAAAGGTGCTCCCCATCAGCGGGGTCAAGACGGTAGCGGACATTGGTGACACCGCCGTCTTTGTTGGTGAGAACATGAGTATTGGGCTCGTAGTACGTGATGGTTCCGTAGTTATGAGGGTTGGGCTTCTCCGAGGTAACAAAGACAGCAGCAGACTTGTGCTCGGGGTTTCCAAGGAAAGAGAGAAAGGCAGCGTGAGCTTGGTCGTAAGCCTTCTGCTCCTTGGAATAGTCTCCACCGCCAGCCTTGGCCTTCTTGAGCTGCGCATCGGTGAACCCATCAGCACCAAAGAGCTTGAGGAAGGTCAGAAAGTCTTCCCCGTTGCGGGTGGCGAAACCATTAAATGAGTGGCTGATGAGATCGGTGTGAGTGTTCTCATCAATCTGGAAGCGAATAGCGACGCCCTTGGGTGTCGCACCGTCGGCCACGTCTGCAACGTGAGGCAGGCCACCACCCACAGAGAACCGTGCGATCACCTTAGTAGAAGGGTTGTTGAAGTGGGCGGCTGTGGAAAGCGCCTTGGCCTCTTCTGTTGGCGTAAAGGTCCCTTCGACAAGCAAGCCTTTGGCATGAGCTGTAGGGACAAACTGTGAGCATTGAATCTTGTTCAATTGTTTTGGAGAACTTACTTGTTCTGTAGCCAGGGTGCTTGCCAAAGATTGCTTGCATAGCATTGACCAAGTCCTGAGGGAGCTGATCCTTTGGAGCCTGAGTCTCAGTTGATGAAACATTTGGGGTATGCTTAGATGTCTGGTCTGGCGTGCTGTTCACGCCAGTGCTTGGGTAGATGACTTGAGCGGACATTGCGAAAGTAGTTTGTGAATAGCTAGATGATGGGAAACTTGTCTGCTGGTGAGTTCGATGCGAGAAGAGCGGATATTTGAGCATAAGATGAAGCTGACCTTGCGAGACATGCACACAACTCTTACGCGCATCTGCTAGTGTTCAGCTCGCAACCCAACAGAATAATCACGAAAGGAGGGATGCCGTTCTGGAGCGGCCGCTGCCAAGTCGAGCGAGGCGTTCTGGAGTCTATGATCCACCACTAGTAATCCTGTAGTCGAGACATGGAGTAAGAGTGAGGTTCCAGACTTATGCCTTACCATCACGAAGATTCTATCGACCTGCATTTCAGCTAGCCACAGCGATGTCAAGATTACTGTACTCATGCTGACAGGAGGGGTACAGCGTGGGTGCAGCATATCCTCGAATTGTCTCACATTGCGCTACAGGAAGAGCTTGATATCATCAGGGATTATTTGCGCTAGTACACTGTCTACTGGACAAGAATATTACCCCTCCATTGGCGCATACACGTAATATTCGTATACGAGACTGGTCAAAGTTTCAGCTCCATGCAGAGTCTCGATGAGGAATTTGGCTGCCTAGGTAGCCTGGGAATTTTATTAGAACTACTACTACACATTGGTCAGACTAATATGCAACCAAACTTTCACCATGCAGGGGTCTTCAGAGCACCTGAGCAGACTTGGCGAAGTGGGAGAGAAAAGTCGGGAACATTGGAGAAACAGAAGAGCTTGGGGTCTCACAATTGAGCTTGATACGCTGGAATGGTTCCATCGCCATTGCGATATTAACGTGGCTTATTGGCGAAATCCAAGACACACATTCTTAGCTTAAACGTCAGCACCTTTCTTGCAACCGTGATTGGGCTGCATGGCCAAGCTTGCGTATAACGATGCATGGAACGGACGTTATTGGGGGTTAGACCAAATAGTCCATGCAGTTGCGGGTCTCCGCCGTTTTATTCCTAGCACACAGGCCACGTAGCCTATTCTAGCCATCTCCAAGACTTAGAGCCGCACTATAACGAGTCTAATGCCAATTCTGGTACTACTAGCCAGCCACAATGGAAAAGACTAGCCGTTTTACAGACGATAACATGCAGAGCTAGTACTCCCAACTGAAACAATTGAGATCATTTGCGCCATAGTAGAGCCTAGATCTGGTTTCCAGCGTATATTGAGCGTGATGACCAAATGCTCACCGCTTATTTGCGCAGTTGCTATCGTTCCTCTGTGAGAGATTTCAGCTGGGTCCATAATTCAACGCTTACTCAGATTGGCGCTCTCAATGCATCGGCTTACCCGCTCAAAGCTAGACCCTTTTGCCTGCAGTCAATAGTCTGAACAGGTATTGTCGTCTAGGCATTGGTGTCTGATAAGGCGAATGACCCTAGATACTCGTGTAGCTAGTTCGAGACGGGTTCGGGCCGCGCGGTCGGGGGCCATCTGTTCGTTTGCCGAAGCTAACTATCCGCAGGCTATGTTCCTTCACGAACCCTGATCGTTTTGTTGAGATGCACCGATGGGTCCGTGGCTGGCTGAGAAGCATAGCTCTTTTCTTGTGGCGAGCTGAGGTTCTCATCCGAAACATCGCACATTCTAGACTCGTGTTGACCAGCATACTGCTTACGGATCTAGACTATTCGTGTTAACCGCCAAGGCGATATTGGCTGGGGGGTAGTCTTGGGCTATGAGCCACGCTGATGAGAGGAGTTACCATCTTCGTGGACTGAGCGAGATGGAAAGATAAATCATATATATAAAGTAGTTGATAGAGCATCAACCAAAATCTCTATTCACTTTCTTCATCTCTCCATCCTTCATCTCTCTCATCATTCCATCTTCCTCTATACAAAGCAAGCACATCTTCCACCATGGCAGCAGCACCTCCTCTTGCACCTCGTCCTCCTCAGTTGACCTTGGATGAGATTCTCAACTCCAAAGTCAACTATGCTGTCGAGGACGATCCTCTCGAGGTCTGGGATAAGGGCGTTTTCCTGAACGAGCTTCTCAGACAGGGTATCGTCCTCAACACTGACAAGACTGGCGCTCTCGATGGCAAGCTTGTTGCGCATAAGGGTCTTCAGACTGGTACTTATATGGGTACTCGCCTGGCCTTGACTGAGCTGTACAAGATTCTCGAAGAAGCGTAAGCAACATGATCCTATCTTGATCTTTCTCAGAGTCGCTAACTAACATTCACCAGTGCCGCCTCTCATTTCGACACTCAAGGATTTGAGCCCATCTTCCCCGTCAAGCGTGATCTCGCTGTTAAGCAGGATACCTACCAATGGAGCGACCCTAGCGATTCTTACCCTCCCCATCTGAACACCCTTCCTAAGGATGAGCAACAAAGCGCGGACGGTGGCCCCAGAAAAGACGGCGTCGGACAAATCTTCAACGAGACTGAGAGAAACTTCGTCACGAAGCTTGCTTTCATGTTCTCCTTCATCATCCCCAAGGAACTCTCATCAACGGATGGTCCCTACGTCGGACCAACCCTTGCCGACGTTGAGAAGTACAGCAAGGACAACCAGCCGAAGGCCGAATCTGATGCGGACCAGAGCGCGAAGCCTAACGGTGCTGTTGTCAATGGCGTCAAGCAAAGCCAGAACGCAGATATCATGAAGGGCAGAAACATGGGTGAACATGATGATTGGTACTCTGATGCCAAGTTCGCGCAACAACACTTCAGCGGTGTCAACCCATCGACCATCGAGACTGCTCCTGCTGAGAAGGTTAAGGCTGCTAAGTGGAAGGACTGGCTTCTCGCTGCGCAATTGCCCGAGCTCTTGAGTTTCAAGGTTGAGGACCGATATAACCTCATCACTTACGCCAAGTCGCTGTATAATGTTAACAAGGACCGCACCATTACTGAGAACAAGGAGTTGAACTCGGAGGCAATTAAGGATGCGGCTGAGATCTTCTACAGTCGACTCAAGAATGCGGGTTTGGCGTTTGAGTACGTCTCTGCGATACAGACTCCTGGTTCTATTGAGTATCCTGTTCTTCAGCCAGAGGTTACCGCTGTTTCGATCTTGATTTAGCGAGCTCTTATTTAGGATTGTGTTCACATCACTATTGGTTCCATAGCTTTTTAATCTACATGGTAGCTTGAATAAGTGCAACGATTGCGCATGATTATTTAATTGAGCTTGACATTGTAAAAGTGTGTTTTGGTCCCTAACCAGCTAGAATTCTGCGAATGAATGTTTTGGCTGTTATCTGCAATATCAAGCTGTCATTGACCTTGTAGAATTTATAAAATCATGCCACTATACAGTTTGAGTGGCGATAAGAAACTTTGAGTTCCAGCGCGTCACGACTCTCATTCAATAACATCCGTGGGGCATCCATGACGATGCCTCTTCATCAGTGACGCGTTCATAGTGTCTGAGAAGGTGCTCGGGCTAGAGAAAGCTCGGGGCCTCGACCCTAAGTGATGAAAAGACTTAGGCAACTTGGCACAAACTTAGGCTACTTTTGCTGAGTTTATGACATGCCACTCAAGGTCTGATGTTTTCGTGCTCCCCAAGGCTGGTTCCATGCCTAGAGCATCCCCCTCTCCTGGCGTTACTTTGCTACCGTTTTCTTCGCGTTGACAACAGAAGCAAAGCGCTGCCAACATCCAATCCCCTCAATCCAGCAGCTCAAAACCCATTTCCACCACAACAATCCCAATCTCGGAACGCCATGTGGCATTAATCTTGTGCGGTCAAATGCGACAGCCTCGATGGAGTGTATCACGATAAGTGGCGGAACCCCGGTCTTGACAATCCAGCGAAAGGTGTCTGCGCCACCCGGCGAGATATTGTCGAGAGTTTGCCAGATCGCGTTGTCTTCAGATATCAAGGTGACGCCAGCTAGACATAAATAAGAGAATACGGCGCCGCCAAAGACGAGGGCGGTGATGCCGCGTGGTCGCGCGTATTCGGTGATTTTCACTGGTGAGAAACGCGTAGACATGGTGACGAAATTCGGCTAATTGGTGGCTAAATATGACGCGCGACGCGTTATGACAGTGATGGAAATTCTCCAAGATTGTGACAGAGCGACCGTTATCAATCCCGTTTCTAATGAAGGAACGTGGGCTTTTTTTAAACAATTTTACAGCCGAGGCTGTCAGGAGCTGTCCAAGCTTGCGAGCCACTAGAGCCATAAAACGCCATTGATAGCCATGGTACTCCGTATGCTAATTCTAGATTGATACTAGCTTGCGAGTGGACAGCTCCAAAGGCATGGCTATGTCTAGGCGCCAATATTCACTCCATTTCAGCCGTTCAAATGGCGGCAGCTTCGCCAGTGTGTACTCCGTAACGATGAGGTAATTGCACGAAACGTGTTAAATCAATGAGACTGTATTCCATGGTGAATTGGCTGAAACGAGACAAGTCCATGTGATCCTTTCACTTCGAATAAGGGAAATCAAGCTAAAATAAACGAAGGTGGGGTGAGTTCGGACTATAGATCCTCCGATACCACATCCCGCTGGCATTTGGGGCGGGACAGAAATAGTTACACGATTATCAGCGAATGATAGGGAATCTCCCCGAAAACGATGACGCTGCACAAAGACCTTTACAACAAGAAAAATACATACAATGCAACGCAGCACCAGAGACAAAAGCCACTAGATTTCTTATGCAATCAAAGCTAGGTCTACAGCAACGCGGAGCAGAGTTTAATAGTAAGCCTCACAGTATCAACAACGTCATTAAATTTAAGCGACTCCTACCCGGTAGCATCTTGACAGGCCTCACGTGATTGATGCGGGAGGTCTTCCATATAACAAAAGTTAAAAGTGCACCCAAGGCGGGGAATCCATGATCTTCAGAGTTCCTTAACCGTAATGTGAGCTCAGACGAATTAAAATCACCAGAGTCATAATGAAAAAAGCGCTCCTTGAGCTTGATCCGCAGTCAGATGCACTGTTGATTTTGCAGAAGCCGAATCTGCATGATCAAGTTCACACTTCAACAGATACGGATACATCATACACAAACACGACTGCCAAAAACATTATGCCCATATGGCTTGAGACACAACAGAATGACGCCACAAAGAAACCAGAAACGATTGATGAGATGAGACGGCTACAGCCATACCTAGAGAATGGCGATCCAAACCAAGTTGTCTTTCACGTCTCTGCCAAGCATCTCTGCATTGTGTCACAGGTCTTCAGAAACATGATCCAAGGTGAGTTTAAGGAGTCAAAGCCAAACGACGAAGGACTCTTGGAGATCAGAACATCCGAATGGAACGCCGAAGCTCTCCTCATAGTGCTTGATATTATACACGGCCATCATCACAATGTACCCCAGAAGCCAAGTCTAAAGATGATAGCACAGGTTGTGTTTATAGTCGACTATTATGACTGCTTCGAGGTTGCCAATATATTCTTCGAGCGCTGGCTCTCAAGGATAAAGAAAGGAAAGAACTACCCATGTTGGCTGTCTCGCGGACTTGTCGTCATGGATAAAGGGGACTTTGGCTACAGGGAGATGACTATGCTATACATGGCCTGGGTAGTCCGGGATGAACAATGCTTTGAGGCATTGACAAGAGTCGCAATGATTACTAAGCATGCACTCACCGAAACTGATCTGCCTATTCCGCCCAAGTTGCTCGGTAAGGCCAACGCCCAATGCACAGAAAGACACAGTCACTAATGTAATGTAGAAGCAATCGAGAATAAGCGCTGTGAAATGCTTGATCAAAGGTTCGACAAACTATACCAGCTGCAAGAGGACCTCATCGCGGGACGCGTTGGATGCTGTCTAGAATGCTCCTGCAGACTCTTGGGATATCTCACGAAACAAATGCATCAGAACAATCTCCCAATGACGAAGCCGGACAAGCCATTTTCAGGACATCGCGTTATCTCTTTGGCCAAGATGATCAATGGCATCAAGACTCCGACCTGGCGTAATCCAAGGATAGGGATGTTTGATAGTCTTGTTGACCCTGAGATGGCTAATCGCAAAGTTGATCATTGTAAGCTTGAGAGAAGCTTGGCCATGTATCAGAAAGAGGGTAGCCTGGGCATTGCTACGCCGGGCCTAGACCTGAAAGACTTTTAGTAGCTAGGCATCAAATTGTTTAATAATAGATAAGTTGGGAACATTTGACAAAGCGGCTAAATTTGTGATAATAGCCAGAATTGTTGAGGTTGAATGGTCTTGCAAGGAGATACTTCAGATCTGTCTGGAGATCTAATAACTCCTTATCCGTTTTGACAAACGCTGACCCCTGCTGCCATGCTCAAAACGGGTTAGTGGATATAGCCAGCTATGACTTCTCTGACGTCGGAGGAAGCGAAATGTCGGGATTAATCCCAAAGCGGCTACTACCGGGCCCAGACCAGGGGTAGCGAGAGATGGATGTAACCTGTTTCACTGTTTGCGACCGTTTCATTGGTCTCGACCTGAACACCGGGCGTTGTTCGTCTCATCCAATCTCAGCAAGCCCTCCCCAGCCTCACGACAATATGCGGTATGCCATTGTAGGAGTCTGACTTGGCAAAGGGGATACTGCGCCGCACATGTTTTGAATGACAGCGCTAAACGAGGCACAAGACCTCCTAAACGAGGCATCGCAGGAGGTGTTTTGCTTCACGAGAAAAGTATAAATCCCAAGCTTCGGGTCGTCGGTCTTTGGATCTTCAGTACTCACTCAACAATTTCATCTAATCACTACTTTTCAATTCTTTTCCGCTGGTCGGTTAATCCATTTCACATCCCACTTCTTCTTCATTACAATCAATCGCCCAGAAACCAACCAAAACCCCTTTCTTCAATCATCCAAAATGCAGTTCTCCATCACCGCCATTGTTCTCGGCCTCGCTGCCGTTGCCTCCGCCGGCATCGTCGACACTGAGGGTGTGCGCAATGCCCCTCGCAGCGCTGTTCTCATCACCCGCCAGAATGGTCAGAACGGCGGCCGACCTGTTCCCAGTGGCGAATGCTGTGTCGCCAACACCAGCTTGAAGCAGGACGCTTGCACTGCTTCCAACGGCCAAGCAGGCCGCTGTGTTCCCGGCGGTAACAACTGTAAGTAGCGGAAATGAATCGAGTGTTTATGGTACATCGCTGACGACAGTCATAGGTGGTGGCCGACTTAGCTGCGTTGCTCAGGCAAACTTGGAGTGTGATGCCAACGTTATTGAGCGTGGAAAGGATCTTTGCCGCGCCAAGGCCGCTAACGGTCTCTTTGATGGTGGCAACATCATTCAGAACCTTAGCCAGGCTTCGGTCAACTAGGGGACAGGTTAAGACGAAGGATTATAGTTAGAAGGGTGGCCTGGCGTTGAGGACCGATGTATGAAGGAGTTATGGGATCTGAAATGGATCTATGATAAAAAAAATTATTCTTTTGGCCAAAATAAGACTTCAAATCGCGTCGTGATTGACAAAACATGATCTTGGCTAACGCTTTGTTTTCATCTCAGAGAAACAACCAGCTTTCATCTTGCTCCCAGATAAATCTCAACCAGCTCTGTTTACCCTGATTACTATCCTGTTCCCATGCCCAAATTCTGTCAAGCATGCTTATAGCGGTCTTAACATTATAGCAGCATGAAGATAACCAAATATTGTGCATAATGTTGTTGACGTTTTCCCTCGTTCGCGAGTCTTGGGCTTCAGCGCCTAGGACGAAAGCAGGCCACACAAGACTCTTGATATGGAAGTCGGTTGCGGGTATCTGCGACATATGCGATATGCCCAGCTCTGTCAAACTCAAGACTTCTGGCCAACAAGGCGATTGTCGATCCAAGATTTCCTCGATGATGTGAAAGGCATAGAGGCTGACCGCGGCTTTGTATGCGTGGGCTAAGTGATATCTTGACTCGTAATGTTGAGCATCCGGGAAGTCATTTGCCCACGACCGCGGCGAGAAGCTGTCCAGGCCATCAAGAAGAGAGGTAATAGTGTGACCCGAGGTGCCATATTCTTGCGGTTCAGCACGTAGCGTGTTCAGAACATGGAGCCACGAGAGGAGGTCTGCCGGACAACCGATCCATGTCTGTTGCTCGGATCGCCTAAGTGTGTCTAGCAAAGCAGAGTCCATCGGCATAGTAGCCCCACTAAGTGAATGTGACGGAGCAAGAGTACTACCAAGTATCCCGAACCTATAGCCTCTGTTAGTAGAGCAAACCACACTTTCGGGCTACCCTTACGTTGTACAGGCGGTGTCAAAATACTGCAGCCACTCTCTCGACTCGAAGCGCTTATCTTGTATGAGCAACTTTCGGGCCCTAATAAGCTCCTCTGCGCCTCTTAGATGATGCAGCCAACCCCGTCCCCCAAACTCCACAACATCCAGATTCACGAATAATAGAACCGCGGCAATTACTGCATCATTATTCATCTCAGGATGGACTTGCACCTCCAACTTGAGACTTTCTAGAGCTTTCTGCTTGTTTAATAATGCTATACGAAGTACTGCACTAGAGCTGAACTCCAATGGCGGGTGACTGACGATAAGTCGATGGGCGATGTGAAAGGCCGATATTGAGACCATTAGATATGGCAGCGATTGGCTGAGTGGTATTAATGGCATCAGGGACAAGAAAGGGTTGAAGGATGGGTTGTTGTAGACGACACACTCTCTGGAGAGTTCGAGTTGAACTAAAGTGAATATTAGGCGACAATATGAACCGACTGGGCAGGGGAGAGGAGTCTTACAATAACGTATATAATCTCGACTACTCTCAGGAATATCTTGTAGACCTGGATCTACCAAAGGAATTTTAAGACTTTGGCAGTTCGTCATGAGGTCAGTGCTGGCTTGCGTTCCTTCATTACAAGGTATACCGTGCAGTCCTTCAGAGCCAGTATGGAAAGTAGTTTTACCCTTCATCTTGCCTCTACTAGCCATACTGTTAGTCCAAACAACCTTGTTATTTCTCTCATATCCTGAGCATGGTAGTAGTGAGGAAGCACAGCGTTGACATCTGGGAAGCAGCCTGTCGCATCTGACCCGCTTCTGTCGACAGGTCTTACACGAATTAGGTGCATGTTCGTCTTGCATTGTAAGTGGAGTTCAATATCTGGCTTCAGCTTTGTTAATCAATGTCTTGTACAGGATCGAGGCTTCGGAGATGCAGGCCTGACAAAATTCAATCTGTTAAACATAATCACTGTAGATGAGGTGATCGACGTTAAACCGAATCTGGAAGTCCGGACGCGAACCCTGTCAATGCGGGTTCCGATTCAATTCCGGGGCAAGATGTCGACCAGTCAGATCCCTTCAAGCATACAGCGGCTGACTAGTCTTATATCCTTGATCGATAAGTTCGATATCTCTCATACTGTTGATTGCTCGTAGGGATGACACTTGAAGATAGTGCAACGTCACCCTTCTCAAGTTTCACAGGTTAGTTGTACAAGCGCGCGATTTCGCCATCGCCACTGATCCTGAGCAATTGGCCATGTCAAGTCAACGAAGGAATAGCATAAAAAGTCCATTAGACCCGTGGTGAGGATCTCATGTCCTAGCATTCACGTTGCCTCTTTGACGTTAACGCCACCATGGATCTCACCTATCGCTCTGACGAACCTTCTGTAGTCCCATCACCTCTACCCCAATCTGTCGGCTATGGCGTCGTGGTCGCAGCCGGTTTGGCATTTGCCTTTGGTCAGTTCCGTACTTGTGTCTGAACCATAAGTGAAGAAGGCTAACTATGAATAGGCATGATGGGCTTGACCGCAATCTTGAAAAGGACCTTGAACGAAGACAACTCCAAAGTGGAAACGTAGGCAGCTTAGGCACCCTCTCGAGTTTACACATACTAATGATAAAATTCCAGTTTCATGGTTGCTAACAGAACAGTACGAACGGGTCTCGTCGCATCTGCTGTCGTTTCGGTACGCCGCTCTCGTTCTTCATCAACGACAGATATACTGATGGTATTACAGTCATGGCTATGGAGTACCGCCCTGTTGAGCTGCGTCCTCGTAACATACAGCTATGGCATCAGCGGCGCATTCTGGTATGGCGCTGGTTGCTCGACTGTTATTGTCTTCTTTGGCTACTTGGGGACCGTGTGCAAAGGGCGTGTTCCTGAAGCACATACTATTCTTGAGGTCATCCGCATCAGATACGGTAAGTGGCCGCCATATCCGTATATGAGATTACCATACTAAGCTGTGTAGGGACCGTCGCACATTTGAGCTTCACATTCTTAGCCATCGTGAACAACCTGCTCAATACGATCAACATGATACTAGGCGCATCGGCAGCCATATCCTTCTTGTAGGACCCTCTACTCCATGGGCCGGATGCACCACTGACATTTTGCAGAACAGGAATGCACATCATGGCATCAACCTTTCTGCTCCCTCTGGGTGTCGTCCTCTACACGCTCGTTGGTGGTATCAAAGCAACGTAATTCACCCAGGGATCTTGTCGGAGGTAGTTGCTGACCTTGATCTAGGTTTCTCACTGACTACATCCATACCTTCGCTATTCTCATTCTGAGCTGTTGGCTGACGGCCAAGGTGATAACGTCGGAATCTGTCGGCTCAATCGGACGTCTTTACGATCTCGTCGTCGCCGCTCAGTCGAACCACGTAGTTGAAGGCAACTATGAGGGCTCTCTTTTGACCATGACCTCCCAACAGGGTATATACTTCGCTATCATCCTTCTAACCTCGAACTTCGGGGCCGTCGTCGTATGTCACTCCTTCTACCATTACCCCAGAAGAGTCTAACATGATTAGATGGACACGGGATACTTCCTCAAGGCTTTCGCAGCTTCGCCGAGCGCCGTTGTCCCAGGCTATGTCCTAGGCGGTATCTCATACTTCAGCATCCCGTGGTCGCTTGGTACTATCGTGGGGATGGCTTCACTAGGGCTCGAAGCGCTTCCAATCTTTCCGACGTATCCAAGAGTAAGCAAAGCAATGTCCCCTCTGCTGTAACTGAAGACGTGAAGTTGACGCGATGACAGCTTATGACTGGTGCCGAAGTCACAAATGGCCTCGCCTTGCCTTATGTAGCCGTCGCTGTCGCCGGCAAGGGAGGTGCCGTCGCCATCCTATTGATGACTTTCATGGCTGTCACCTCAACTTTGTCAGCACAAATTCTTGCCGTCTCTTCTATTCTCACCTTTGACATATACCGCGTCTATTTCAACCAGGAAGCTTCAAACAAGCAGGTGATTCGATGGGGACATATCGGAGTCGTATTCTTTGGTGTCGTAGCAGCTGCATTCACAGCAATGTTCCATTACATCGGAGTCGACATGGGCTGGACACTCTACATGCTCGGTCAGACCACCCGTCGCGTCCACACAATTGTTTACTAACGGTATCCAACAGGAATTCTAACGTGTCCCGGCGTAATTCCGCTCATCTTCACAATCATTTGGCGCAAACAGACTAAGCTCGCCGCTATTAGCTCCGCATTCCTAGGAATGGCAACGGGCCTCGGAGTCTGGCTCGGCTCCGCATTCGCCTTTTCCGGAGAAGTAACGGTCGCGTCAACGGGTGGGACCCTACCCTGTATGTACGGAACCGTTGCATCTTTGTTCAGCCCGTTGCTATACAGCGTGGTTATTACGTACGTACGACCTGATAATTATGACTGGAGTCAGTTCAAGGAACAGAGACTTGCAGTTGAGCCGGATGCAAGCTCTAGTGGATCGGAGAGTTCTCAAGGTAAAGGCACTGAACAGGTTACAACCGCTGAGACGGCATCACATGAAACTTTTGACGAAAACAATCAACGTCGATGGACTAAATACGCTCTTTACTGGGCTGTCGCTACATTTCTTGGGCACTGGGTATTGTGGCCACTGCCAATGTACGCAGCGAAATTCATCTTTAGTAAAGAGGCAAGTTTATTATCTACTTTTACCGTAGAGTCGTCCATGTTCTCAAATTCTTTCCCTATTAAGTTGCATTGTTCTACAGCTAACTTCCAACCTTCAGTCGTTTACCGCATGGATCGTCGTGTCTCTGATCTGGCTCTGGTGGACTCTCATCATGGTCGGTTTCTACCCGATCTGGAACGGCCGCGGTCAGATAGCCGCTGTTACACGAAGCATTTGGAAGTCTCAGTCATGATTCATCAACATTTTCCAGAAAGGCTGGTCCACAATCGACCGATGAATGATATGATCTCTCGCAGTAAAGGCTCCGGGCTAGAAAAACAACACATCGCTGGGAACGTATTTTGAGTCATTCAACCCACATAGCAATAAAATTGTTTACTCACACAAAATGCCTCAATTTCTTGCGGATAATGAATGACATGCCAAGCAAAAGCCCCGAATATGGCGTAGCTGAGCCTCCCTTCACAACCATCGATCCACTTTATGGATCAGATCAAGCTTTTAGTCAAGCTTTGGGGCGAAACATTTCTGACAGATGCAGACTAACGCCCAATAGTTGCATTCCACAATTGAACTTTACCAGATTAACGTGACAATCCCCCATCCACTTAATCAGGGGCTCGTGGTTGAACGGCAACGCTACAACGTTAGCGCCACCCGTGCCCGTTATTCAATGACATTCCCTTGCATTCTTCAGATTCCAATAGCCTGGAAACCAGGAACGCTTTTTATGGATGTTTTTCATTACGGGAGGGCAGTGATAGGCGGATTGTCCCTACTGAAGATGTCTTAACTTACTAGCAGTTACTATTGGATGCTCGGTGAACCAACCGAAGAGGAATGCTCTAATGCAAGGTTCGCTGTTCTAGACTGTCACCACTAACCCAAACAAAACACCAAATGCCATTGTCGTATACAATGGATCCCCCAATGCCATTATCTATATATACTCATCAATCTTGACGTTTCTCTTTTTTGTTTTTCATCATCACTCACTCACTCATTCATTCATTCGTTCTTTAGTCATTCTTTAACCATAGTCACTCGTTTCACTATGCGTCTGTCTTCAGGTCTTCTCGTGGCTGTTGCCTCGGGTGCTTTCGCCCAGAGGTTCACCAACAGCAGCATTGCTGCTTTTGAGTCTAGCACTACTCTCCCCACCAAGATCGACACCACTACCGATGTCGCTCCCAGCTCTACCACCTCCCCTGCTGCCTCTCAGCCAGTTGATCTTGGCTCTGCCCAGCTTGGTCAGGGTACCAGCTTCGTCACTGGCCCCAATGGCGAGACTGCCGTGTAAGTTGTTCCTCCACCATCTACTTTGCGATAATGGTCTGACAAGGTTTTAGTCGCATGGCTGCTGCTGCCAACGGTGTCGCTGAGTTCAGTGCTTCTCCCGAGATCACTGAGCTCGAGACTGGAAGCCAGATCCAGATCCGCTTCGACATCAGTGTCAGCGCTGTAGTTGAGGCCCGCAAGCGTGCTTTCGAGGGCTGCACTCTCGATGTCAAGCTTGACGGCGAGACCATCTACTCCGAGCCCCTCGCCGACACCAACGGCGCTGCTGTTGAGCAGGCCAGCAACCCCACTGCCCTCAACTCCGACAAGCCCGATATCCAGTTCCTCCAGTCTTGCGGTTCTGAGCCCGTCCAGCTCGATGTCTCCAACCTCGCGGTCGCTGCTGCTACTGATGGTGGCTCTACTGGTCTTCCCACTGGCGCTGCTACTGAGACTGGCACCGAGACCGGTACTGAGACTGGCACTGAGGTCGCTACTGGCACCAACTCCGAGGGCGCCACAACCAACTCTGAGGGTGAGACTGTGATCCCCACTGGCACCGAGACTGGCTCTGCTATCGCTACTGGCACAAACTCTGAGTGTGCTACAACCAACTCCGAGGGCGAGACCGTCATCCCCACCGGATCTGAGACTGCTATTGAGACCAACAGCGCTGGCGCCACCACCAACTCTGAGGGTGAGACCGTCTTCCCTACTGGCACTGAGACTGGCTCCGCCATTGCTACCGGTACCAACAGCGAGGGTGCCACTACCAACTCTGAGGGCGAGACTGTTGTTCCTACTGGTACTGCCACTGGCACCGAGGCTTCTGCTTCTGCCTCTGCTACTTCCCCTGCTGGCTTCCCCGGTTCCGTCGGTGTCTTCACCCTCTTCGGCTGTGTCGGTTCTTCCGCTGGTTTCCCTACCTTCGAGCTTGCCGAGACCAACGCTCAGATGGATCTTGAGCGCTGTGCTTCTCTCTGCACTGGCCGTGCCTACTTCGGTGTTTACGATACGTGAGTCTTACTCTATTCCCATTGCTACTATACATCATACTGACATTTCTAGCGCTTGCTACTGTGGTGATGAGGTTGACGCCGACGACACCAGCCGTGTTGATATTGACCAGTGTGACATCGAGTGCCCTGGTGACCGTGACAACTTCTGCGGTGGTGATACCCGCCGCAACCGTCTCCAGGCCCGTCAAGCTGTTGCCGCAGGCCGTCTCCTGACCGTCTACGTCTCTGCCATCGGCGCCGGTGCCACTGTCACTGACTCTGTCACCCAGACCGTCACTGACGAGACCACTGTCACCACCACCTTCACCACTGCCATCACTGGCGCTGAGACCACCACCACTGCTACCGTCACCGCTGTCCAGGTCTGCTTCAATGGAAAGTGCTACAACCAGGGCTCTGACCGCACCGTCTTCATCTTCATCGAGGTCAACGGCAGCGACTGTGACAACGAGTGGGTCTACATCACCGAGGAGTGCTCTTGCCAGGGCGGCAAGCAATACGTCCCCAAGTTCTGCTCTGGTGGAAGCTGTGCCGGCGAGATCGTTTACAAGACCCAGGAGTGCCACGACTGGTGGAACCACGAGACCTTTTTCGTCGCTGCTGATTGCGGCTGCAAGGAGGAAACCGTTGTGTACAAGCCTTGGGAGAACAGCTGGGGTACCCCCGATAACTGCAAGGCTGAGTTGGTCCCTGTCTGCTCTGGCCCCAAGTGCCCTGTCGTCAAGGTTCCTACCCACGGTGGTTACACTCACCCCGTTACCAACGGCACCTGGACCAACGGCACCGCTCACTGCACTGGCCCCCACTGCCCCAGCGGCCCCGTTCCTCACTGCTCTGGTCCCAGCTGCCCCAGCACCAAGGTCGTCACCCTTGTTCCTCAGTGCAGTGGACCTAACTGCCCCGCCAAGCCCACTGGCTCTCAGGAGACTGGCGCTCACTGCAACGGTGCTGACTGCCACGTTGCCACTGCCACTGGCAGCAGCCCCAAGCCCACTGGCACTGTCCCCGCCATCGTCAACGGTGCCGGTAAGCAGGTCGTTGGAGCTGCTACCCTCTTCGCTGCTCTCTTTGCGGCTCTTCTCTAGATGCTAGCATCTCCTTCACCTCTTCTTCTCCCGGGAGCCTTTTAGAATAATGACCTTCTAGTCGAGCTATTAATTAGACCTTCGTTTTGCATGCTTAATCTTGACTCTCTCTCCATGACTAATGAGTTCTTTGCCCTTGTAAATGATTAGTGTAGCTTGGTCACTAGACTCAATTTGTGGGATAGTTCTATTCAATTTGTAGGGCTATTGGATGATGGCGTGGCTGAGCCCAAAAAGTGCGCTGTCAATGTAACAGAGCCGGGAAGTATGGCCGAAATCTTATTACATTCTATTGAAGCTAGTCAATTGTGCTAAGCTACGCCTTGCTTGGGTCTGTCCAAACTCGACCTGCCACAGTCCCCTCTGCCAGCCTCTTGATAGGTTCCGGTATTTCCTGAAAGTCAACCTCTGTAAGCTCAGGCTTAATAGCACCCGTAGCTATAAGTGCCAGAACATCCTTCAGGTCCTGCATCGATGCGCTGATGGATCCAACGATAGTGACGCCCTTGAGGATATACCCCGAAGCTGTGTTTGATGGAATCGTGACGTCTGACGACGCGAGACCAACAGTGATGACCTTGCCGCCTGGCTTCACAGCCCTGATCGCAGTTGAAGTGGTTATAGAGTGGCCGACAAAGTCAACAATAACATCGAATGCCAAGCCAGCATTGGTTGCATCGTCGAGCGACATAAACCAGTCCTTCGCCCCGTAGCCTTTTGCATGTACAAACTTGTCATCATTGAGATCGAAGCCATACACGGTAGATCCTTTGAGGCAGGCAAATTGTAAGCCATGCATGCCCAGTCCGCCCAGACCAATAATACCCATTGTCAATCCGGGCCTAGCGCCAGCTTCACCCACGACGGCGTGATAAGAAGTCGCCAACGCATCTGTCGCAACAGCAGCCTGTGCAAAAGATATACCATCAGGTATTTTAACGAGAATCTTCTGTGGGGCGACGACATATTGGCCATACCCGCCATCGAAGCTCAACCCGACATATGCGCCGTTGATGCGCTCCGAGACAGGGTGCATTAGGAGCGCGAGTGTGACAGCGTCTCCGATCTGAAAGCCAGAAACATTTTGACCGAGCTTTTTAATCAGCCCCGCGACTTCGTGGCCGAGCACAATGGGCTTTTTGGTGATGTAGTCGTCTCCATGGCCACTGACGATATGACAATCTGAGTGACATATTCCTGCGGCCTTGACCTCAATGAGAACACTCTCATCATCTGGCTCTGGGACAGGGAGGTCTTTCCACTGAAGACCGTCAGTGGGATTCTCATAGGAAAAGGCTTTCATCATATTGTGAGCAGTAACTAAAGCAGCTTAAAAGTCGATGTATATCATTGTCGAGTTACACTGGTATGTTATTGGCCTTAAGTAATAATCCTGGCAAAGCATTTTTGAGGAATTACTGGTCCAAAAATTATTCACAGTATTTCTGAGGCCGGTTTTCACGAATCTTATTGGTCTCAATGTGGCGGAATGACGATCCGCGGAGTACCGGACATGTTTGTCACTAGGGGATGGACTACTGTGGGGCATCTAGTCCCGGGGAGTCACGGACATGTTATAAACGGCATTCACGCGGGCCCGGCTCGGAGTCATGTACCAGCCCGAACACGGCACCGTATCACAGTAAGTGAGACTGGACTTACATCAAGAAGTTGACATAAAATGGCTAATCTCGCTGATGTGCGAAATTCATAACCGCCAAGTTAATACTCTAAGAAACAAGCTCATTACTGCATTCCTCCAACTTCAATCACCATGGTTTTCGGATCACTCTCTGTGGAAGACGACAGGGCCATTCCCGTGTTCGCACCACCATACATCTCCCAAGAACCGTTTTACTTTAGCGACATGACTATCGTCTCCATCTCGCACCGCGTTCAAGCCTCGCAGATTCAACACCTTGTGCCCCAGGAACTCGAGCTGGAAGATCAACCAATCATGACTTCCTTATTTATCCACTATGGCACATCTACCGTGGGAGAGTACAACGAATACGTGCACACCGTGCGAGTCAAGTATAACAGCGAGACGTACGACTATTCATTAGTTCTCGTTCTTGACAATGACAGCGCCATTTTTGCTGGGAGGGAAATCTTTGGCTATCCCAAGATCTTTGGAAAAGTTAATTTTCACCCCTCAGCTGGGTCGAGAGTCATGATGGGAAACGTGGAACGTCCTGCGGGAAGGTCTCTGATTGAGTTCGAATTTGCGCCAAAGGCGCTTCTTGATAATTCGCTGGGAGAAGCGGCTCCGCCTAAAGTACTGAATCTGCGCGTCATTCCGAGTACTGACCCAGCTGAGCCTGCGTTGAGGGAGTTTGTAGCTGTTGATATGCAGTTTGAGTTTAGTGAGAGATGGAGTGGAGAAGGGAGTCTCAAGTTTAACAAGGGATTTGCGTCGACTCCGTGGGCTAATCTGGATGTTGTTTCGTATGTTGGTTCTTGGATGGGGAAGAGCAAGGCGGTTCTTGGTAACAAAGTCGATCGCTTCCCTCTTTGATAACTGAACACTATCTTCTCGTCCAACTGCAGTCAACGCGCAGTCAGTCTCTGACCGTTTCACCTATCTCAAGTACTCCCTGTGCCTTGTTCCTCCATATAGCTTCGATGGCCGACTGAGTGCAGCTCTTACAGGAGCGAGTGTTCAACAGACGACATAACAGCTTCCAAGACGTCCGCACAACGCCCAGCCGTAGCAGCCTCGTCCTCCCAATACCGAATCTTCTTGATTAGTCCCTCAACACCGCCGCGCCAGTCCATCTCATGAACAGCGTGCACTTTCCTAGACTTGACGAGTGCCAGGATGCAGAGAGCAGACCCTGTTGATGACCTGAAATGATAATACGTTATATGGTTTCGATAGTGTAGGTATCCAATCGTAATAGCCAGAAAATGACAAGAGAGGCCTTTCTCAACAAAGGGACTAATCTCAGCCTGTTCTCTGTCACTCATGGTGGAATGGGCGGCATGATATAGAAATGGCCGGTAAATGAGACATTTGAGTTCCAGAATTCTAGCGTAGAGTAGCAGAGCTAGTTTGTTGGTAGGTAGGGCACCCATGGTGATTTGAGCCATAAGAGGCATCGTCTGAGCCCTACTCCATGTTAGCGAAGGACATAGGGCTGGGATGCGAGAGATGGACAAGACTCACCAGTTGTCTAACTGATCCTCGATCTGTGACACTGCTGAAATAAGTGATTCTATACTGAGAGATCCTGAGGTCCCCCAACCTTTCCCATCGCGATACAATAAGTTGAATGCACGATTATTAAACCTCCTGAGTGTTATCTCAGTAAGGTAATAGTACCAACTCTCCTCCTGCAAACCACCAAGGTCTTCGGCGGTGGAAATATAGCCCTTGTCTCTTGAGAATGACACGCATTTATCTCAGGGGGAGTAGGTAGCTCTGACGCAGCATCATGTAGATCCTTCAGAACGCTTTGAGGAAGATGTAGATCGAGACCAAGCTCGACTTGGGATTTGAGACAGCTCCAGTAAAAGCTTCGAGCTAGTCGCACCGGCTGCGAGTCTTTACGCGACAGATAGGTCCAGTAAATATAGAAAGTATTGGCAGCGTGCTCGAACTGGGACCAGGCGCGTAGAGGAGCGAGAGTGAACATGTAGTATACTCCCGCGAAGAAGTGACACTGAGCAGCCAGAAGACTTTGGTCCAACAAGCCCAGTCTTTGTCTAGCAAGGTCAAAGTAAGCCCTCGCCATTTCTAGCTCTTCAGCTTGTGATTCGATAGATGATGCGGTTGATATTCCAGATGGTGAAGCCACCATGGTATCGTAAGGTTTTGCTATGCATCCCAGGGCACATGCGATGAGCTGCGAGATGTGTCAGTATATTCTAGTTATCTGAAGGCTTTTTGCTCCACGTACCACGATGCATGACTCTGCATCCCATGTGATACCGGTTTCTGAAATGCGTAAACTGTGAGAGGAGATCTCATCAACGTCAAGAATCGGGTTGACAGGATGAACATGCTGCAAGAACTGACACACTAGCCTCGGTATTTCTTTCTCATCCACTGTCGTGCGCCTCATTTCCACATTGCATCCCGAAACATTGTCTTCTCCACAGGTCAAAGACGAAGCATGACCACGACCAGCTTTTGTATCCGATAGAGCTTCGAGAAAGTGACCTGAAGCAACAATCCCCGCCAGGATAGGCCAGTCAAGAACAGACTCAACGCTTAATATCCCACTAGGGGCGGTAATATCGTCAGAGTTCAATCCCTGGCTATCCGAGAACGCGTCAATGCGCGTAGCCGGGCTTGCGGTATTTTTCAAGGCTGTCTCAACATTCGCCTTGATTATACCTGGAATATCTCCAACGCTCTCGAGGACTTGGTTCAGACGTTGGAGGATGGCAATACTGGCAGGGTCAAAACTAAAAAATCGTTGGTCAGCGAGCTTAAGTTGTCACAGGGCCACGCACGATGAATGATCTTCCTCAGACCCCTCATAGACACAAGTAGACTGAGATGACACACACGATCCACAAACTGGCCGGACGTTATTGCACTTGATTTTCTTTACGCGACATATTCGACAGGCTGCGATGGCACGCTTGCGAGAATATGTTATGTCAGGTCTTTGGCGGTCAATCCGGCGTCTCTTGGGTCTGGCAGCGTCGCTTTTTTGTCCCGTCTCCTCTTGAGGCAGCTTTGATCTAGCCATTTAAGTTATTGGTGGCTTGCGTATATCTGTCAGCAGGTACTGGTAGCAACTATAATCTTTGAATTTGAAGGCCCAGGGTTGAGTTAAGTGAACGGATACTGGTCCCAAAAGTGTTTGTTATGTATCGTGGTCCGTGGTCCGTGCCTCGGCATTTGATCTGATCTGCCGAGCACGAGTTACAATTATTCGGGTTCAGGTTTACGCCTTTTAATTCGACAATGCAGTTATTCTAATGTCTACAACTGTTTCATTGTTTTCCTGTCGAAATTCGTGCTAATTCTTCAACAAATCATTCAGGACCTTGCAAACCGCATCTCCAACCTCGCTACACTTGGCACTTCCCCCAAGATCCTTCGTCCTAATCTCCAAACCACCGCCCTCCTTAGTATCCAGAACCTTAGCAATCGACTGCTCAATCGCATCAGCCTCGTTCTCCAGCAGAAACGAGTATCGCAACATCATGGCCAAACTCAAGATCTGTGCCACCGGATTGACAAGGTTCTTGCCCGAGATATCAGGCGCACTGCCATGAACAGGTTCGTAGATTCCCTTGCAGGATCCTTCACCTGGGACGCCAGCGAGACTTGCGCTGGGGAGGACGCCGAGAGTGCCGGTGATACCACCGGAGATATCGGAGAGGACGTCGCCGAAGGTGTTGTCGGTGTGAATGACGCTGTTGTTGAAGCGTTTGGGATCGAGAACCATCAACATGGCGAGACTATCGGCAAGTTGATGGCGGAGATCAATGTCTGCGAGTTCTTTCTTGAAAATATCTGCAGTTGCACGCCTCCAGAGACGACCACTAGCAAGGACATTGGCCTTGTCTGCACTCCAAACAACAGGTTTGCTCCCGTCATTCTTCTTCTCACTGCTCGCATGCAAGATCCTCGCAACAGCTGCACTCACACGAGCCAATCTCTCAACCTCAGGTCGTGAATAGATCCAAAGATCAGACGCCTCATCTTCACTCTCTTCCTTCTTGCCAAAGTAAGCACCGCCGCAATTCTCCCGAACAACGATGAACTTTGTCCCGGCTACAAGCTCAGCCTTGATAGGCGATGCACTAACTAGCGATGGAACGAGAATCTCACAAGGACGCAAGTTGGCGAAGGCGTCGAGACGTTGACGCAGCTTCAAGAGTCCTGATTCTGGGGTTGGTTCTACGCCAGCCCATTCTGGACCACCGATGCTGCCGAAGAGAACGGCGTCGCTGGCTAGGGCTTTCTCGAGGACTGCCTCTGTGACGGGAGTGCCGTGTTTATCGATACTGCATCCGCCGACGATGTCTGTGTCTCGCTCGAAGCGGATGTCAGGGCGGCTTGCTTCGATTATATCGAGGACTTTGAGGGCCTCGGCCATGATTTCAGGCCCGACATGGTCACCGGGGAGAATGAGGACGCGAAATACTTTGTTCTCTGACATGATTGAGTCAATGTGATGGAGTGAGTGGTGAGGTAGTGAGGGTCAGAAGAAGACTGGAGCTCCAAGATAATGGAATCCAGTCTAGTATTTGGTCTGCCGATCTCGGACTGATAATTACCCCCGTTGGTGGTTAAAATGCCGATTGTGAATGTGATGATGGATGCAGCCAAGACTTTTTTATTCCTGTGACTACTAGATTACCCCGCACTCACTAATTCTGGCCCCCGTCTTCATTGGTTTCCTCTTCTGGAAGGGATTGAAACGGAGTCTCCCACCCAAGTCACTAAAACGTGGGGAAGCCAATCACCACATAAAAATTACAGACCAAGCAAGATAACACTCTTCTTTTCACTCATTTTACACACTCAATTCTTATCAGCACCTCAAACTCATCATCATGTCAGGCCGTCTCCAAGGAAAGACCGCAATCGTCACAGGCGGCGCATCAGGCTTCGGCAAAGGTATCGCCACAAAATTCATCTCCGAAGGCGCCAACGTCATAATCACCGACCTCAACGAACAGCAGGGCCAAGCCGTCGCCCAAGAACTATCCTGCTCTTTCACCCGCGCCGACGTCACCAATCCCGATGACTGGCGTCGCGTTCTCAAGTTTGCTATTGAGAAGTACAAACAGCTCGATATTGTCGTCAACAATGCTGGCGCTGCTTACTCCAAAAAGCCAACGGAGGAGGTCACGCCCAAGGACTTTGATCTCGTGATGAATGTCAATGTCAAGAGCGTTTATTACTCTACTAATGTGCTGGTGCCGTACTTTTTGAAGGAGGGAAGACCAGGGTGTTTCATTCAGGTTGCGAGCACGGCGGGGATTAGACCTAGGCCTGAGTTGACGTGGTATAATGCTTCGAAAGCGGCTGTTATTAATGCTTCCAAGACGATGGCTGTTGAGTATGGGCCCAAGCAGATTCGGTTCAACTCTGTTTCTCCTGTTGTTGGAAGCACTGGCATGTGAGTATTACCTTACACTGGCGACAGAAAAGTTCTAATTCGGCGATAGGACACATCTGTTTATCGGCAAGCCGGATACCGAGGAGAATAGAAAGGGATTTGTTTCTACAATTCCTATGGGCAGACCTTCGACACCCAGCGATATCGCGAATGCCTGCTGCTACTTGGCTAGTGATGAAGCCTCTTTCATTACTGGTGTTGATCTGGAGGTAAGACCAATGTCTATGGACTACGATACCCCGATACTAACAAGAATATTGCAGGTTGATGGAGGTCGCTGTGTATAAGCTTGAGAACAGGGTCAAAGCAGTTTGTTACAGTTTGTCCAGAATAACAAAAATAAAAATATTATCAATTGTATATCTCATCATCTCTCGAATTTTTGTCGCGTCTGTGAATGAGATCATTGGAAATTGCACTTCTGTAGCCATAAGCAGTGGTTTACTGGCTCTCTCCTCGTCTTCCATGACACTGGTCAAGCTGCACGTCTCCTGCGAGTAGATTCCCTTCCTAATTGGGCGTTAGTGTCAGATGTTCCTGTGGTGCTTCAGCGCGGGGTAAAAGCGGACCTTGCCATGGATGGTTCCTGTGACGGGTCGGTCGGTACCTGAACCGGAAGGATATCATCGGCCGATTGACGGACCAAGAAACTGACTCTGACGATCTATCATATCAGGCACACATCATCATCAGCCAGATCATTCATTCTTTTTCTTGAGATACCTACTCCTCAGACTCTCTTTCTGCCACCTTCACCACGCCCAGATATCATCATGGGGACCTCACATCACCTCCCCTTCAGCCTCACAGACGATTCCCTCTTTCGTCCCAAATCTCTCATCAATGGAGAATTCGTCTCTTCAAAAGAAGGCAAGACCTTCAATGTCATCGACCCAGGAACTGGCATGACATGGGCATCATGCCCAGACTGCACAGCACACGACGTGGATGAAGCAGTGAAGTCGTCATACGAAGCCTTCAAGAGCTACTCCAAGACAACACCACGATTCCGCGCTCAAGCCATCATGAAATGGTACAATTTAATGGTTGCCGCACGAGATGACTTAGCGCATATTCTTGTTCATGAGACTGGCAAGCCGTTAGAAGAGGCTCGTGGCGAAATTGACTATGCGCTTACATTCGTCTGGTGGTTCTCCGGTGAGGCTGACAGAGCGCATGGGTCGACGATTACCTGTGCTATTCCTGGTCGACGCGCCATGACTATCAAACAACCCATTGGTGTTGCCGCTGCTCTTGTTCCCTGGAACTTCCCCATCGCTCTAGCATTGCGCAAAGCTGCCGCTGCCCTCGCTGCGGGGTGCACAATGGTCATCAAGCCCTCGCCCGAGACACCCCTCACAGCAGTTTCAGTCGCTTATCTAGCGCTGAAAGCAGGCTTTCCGCCCGGCGCCCTCAACGTGGTTACAACATCTCTCGAGAATACCCCAGCAGTCGCTGAAGCTCTTTGTCTGAACCCGCTTGTGAAGAAGGTGAGTTTCACTGGTAGCACGAGGGTTGGCAAGATCATCGCCAGTCTATGTGCCCAGAATCTCAAGAAGACGACGTTTGAACTTGGCGGGAACTGCCCTTTCATCGTGTTCGATGACGCCAATGTTGATCAGGCTATGAACCAGCTCATGGCTCTCAAATGGCGACATGCAGGTCAAGCCTGCGTCACGTCTAACCGAGTCTTTGTTCAGAGCAATATTTACGATTCTTTTGTTGAAAGACTTGTATCTGGAACTCAGAAGCTGAAGCTAGGTCATGGTATGATGGAAGGGGCCACGCTAGGAGCATTGACGACAACACGGGGCCTCGACAAGGCGGAGGAGCTGTATGAAGATGCTGTCAGCAAGGGAGCAAAGGTTGTTCTTGGAACAGGGAAGCGCTATGATGGGGAGGGATATTTCATGGAACCCACTATCTTGACTGAGATGAAAGACGAGATGCTCATGACACACGAGGAGATCTTTGCTCCCCTCCTTGGTGTCTACCGCTTTGAGTCAGAAGAAGAGGTTGTCCAAAGAGCCAATGATACTCCCTATGGCTTAGCAAGCTATGTATTTACCAAGAATGTGGATAGGTTGTGGAGGATGTTTGAGAACCTTGATGCTGGAATGATTGGGCTGGTAAGTCGATCCCTTAGATTGTGTTTGAGGTGGGGAGCTAACTTATTATGTAGAACGCAGGTAACAGTTCATCGGCTGAAGCGCCATTTGGAGGAATCAAGGAGAGTGGACATGGGAAAGAGAGTGGCAAGGATGTTGCTATTGATGAGTTCTTGATCACCAAGACGGGTACAATGACTGTTGAAGGTCAGTATTGAGATGTATGATTTAATCTGAAACTCCCAAATAACGAATTAAATTTCTATCACTTTTGCGTGCATTTCTGTCAAAACTCTCTTATTGCTTGCGGTATGCTTGCTGATAGCAGGGCTACAAAGCTATTCTGTCCAAACTCATCCCAGATCTCGAAGTGTGGGGCTTCGTGCCGCCACTAGAACAGCTTTAGTTAGCCGCTAACCGGACTATTCACCGGAAAAACCTTTGCCGATCGCGAGGCCGTAATTTTTACTTTTTCGTCAATGTCTCGCTTAGCAACAACCCTGTGCCTCTCACTCAAGCTTGTGCCCGATTACCCTAAAATCGTCAAAATACCCATACATTAGGGATCTACCATGAAGAAGTTCAAGCGCAGTGCACAATCGCAACCAAAGCATGGCAAACCGCCTTCCAGCGGTGCATCCAAAGCACCAGTTGCGCCTCCAGTGCGCCGTCCGGGATGGACTGGCCCAAGCTATTTACACAAACCCGCCAAAAAGACGCCTACACCAGTGAAGGAAACAAGCTCGATAGAACAGATCCAAAGTCTATCCGTCAAACATCAACAGCTTATACTTGACACAATCAGAACTACATTTCCTGCCGCCGATGACTTCAATGCGTTGAAACCAGTATTGCGCGAAATCAGGGAAGCGCTTGAGCAAAAGGACTACTCCAAAGCGTTCGGGAGTGAAGAGTTCTTGGAGGCTTATACGATTCGTTGGAGCCCGAGTAGAGCGCTGACGATGGGAAATGTGCTGGCGTGGATTTGCAGTGAGATGAGCGAGGCTGCATGGGTTCAACAGTTTCTTCACAATGAGGGGCAGAAGCCATTCAAGATCGTGTGCTTTGGGCGAGGAGGATCTGACTTGTTAGCGTGCGTGGCATTGCTAAAGCACTCTCATGAAAGCAAACTCGACCAACTTGCCCGGCTAGAGACATCTGATCACAACGACAGTGCTGTGGTTGATTTCAACCTCCTTGATAGGCACGATTGGTCAGACATTGTCACAAAACTACAACATACTCTCACACATCCCCCTCCTCTTTCCAAATATGCAACAGAAAAGGCACGCGCTTCGAATATCTCCGCCATCCCATCTCACGTCATAAACTTAGCAGTCAACAACTTAGACATCCTCGAAAGCGACAGCACAACGCTACGTGCGATGATGGGGCCCAACCCGGCACTGATCACTCTCTTCTTCACACTCCACGAATTCTACTCGATCTCAATATCCAAAACCACGGCTTTCTTGTTGAGACTGACCGAGACAGCGCCTAAAGGAAGTCTATTGCTTGTTGTGGACAGCCCGGGGGCTGATGTTGTGCTACCTGGTAGTATTGACAAAGGGGAGGAAAAGAGATACCCGCTTGAGTGGTTACTTTACCAGGCTCTGCTGCCGCCCAAGAGCCCAAATTCAGAGGAGGAGGAACTACCGGCTTGGGCGAAGCTTATTGACGGTGGCTATGAGAAGGAGTTTAAGTTGCCTGCAGGTCTGAGATTTCCGGGAAGTCTAGAGAATACTAGGTTTCAGGTGCATCTATTGGAGCGTTTATAATACCAGGTTATTCTGAGACATTTATTCTGGAATCAAATTGCCAACCATCCTGGGTCGTGACATGTTTTGGCTTCTCACTGTTGAGTGAAAGTAATGATTCCAGGCCACGGACATAGAAGTGTGAGACACTATTTTTAAGAGATCTGAAGATGCAAACCAGCTTAATAAAAATAATAGACTGCCTGGCCATAAGAAGACTAATGTTCCAGAAGGAGATTAAATTATATAAGCTAACGATCTCGTGAAACCTATTTTTGCACATGGTTATTGCAGAAGAAATAGGATGTGAATTGTTTCATCCAGGGTAAATCGGAGATGGATGATGTCGGAACCGGAATTGTCAAAAGCGGATTAGCGCGAGATAAGTGAGAGATAATATTCCCGTCGCTATACCCGCCACTGCGATAACGCTTTGGTTGCTGTGATGCTGATAAGAGGAGTCGATTTCATCGGAGCGTGCCACCCCCGCAAGCGTCTCCGCCGGTTCTGCACCAGACCAAACAAGGAAAGCAACCAAATCTTTAGTCAAGACCGCTGTTGTACAAAGCGTAGATTAGTCACAACAAGCATTCCAGCTTTAATTGAAAGAGCCTTGTTTTCTTCAATTGAAGGTGGCAGTCAGTTTAACCTTATCAAGCTACAGAATTCGCGCAGTAGGTTTAATCTAACTAATCAGAGAGCATCTTGCTATTTACAGCTTAATATACCCCCTATTTAACTGCATATTATCTATATAGTTAAATATAAGTCTAAATA
>JAAQPG010001252.1:0-45700 GCA_013186905.1 Fusarium udum | reverse complement strand
CCTGAACTTTCCCGCCCAAAAAGCCTCGGCCAAATCAGCTTTAGCTACCTTAGGTACCTATTATTAGCGGATTCCGAAACTGCCCTCCACTACTCCGTACTCTGTAAAGAATCTCATTGATTGGAAACGCACAGGCCAGTATTCGTCCGAAGCATGGTCTGTGCGCAATCATGATGAGCTCCATGTTAGCATCCACTTACAACTTTTCAACTTTTCAACCTCTACGCTTGTCATTACCACCGCAACCATACAAAATAAAACCTCCGGCCATCGCTCGCCGAGGGACTCGTCAAGCGGCTTACCATGTCGGTATCAGCTGTTGCATCGCTGAGGCCCCTCCGTCGGAGATGCTGGCAGCATCCAGCTTCCGGCCTGTTATCCGTCCAATTACGTTCACGAACAGCCACAGTCAACTTCTACGCTGTTGTTGGCCTCCGGCCGGACCAGCGTCGATTCCAATCAAGCAATTCGTCAAATAATCGTCATGATGGAGATCTTGAAGCTAGAAAGAACCAGTTACCCAAGAAAAGTCAACCGACACCACCACAGATCACATTTCGCCAATTCGCCGGTCGTGCTCTTGCTGCTGGCCTACGTAGTCTTGTAGTCGCCATGAGTCCAACCGGTATCAAGACAGCGTTCCGACAGAGCCCAGGCGCAACAACACTAGGAATCTTCATGTGAGTCCCAGAGCACACCCTTGGCCATTTCCTTGTGGTAACGATATCAGCCTCGGTGTGGTGTCAGTCATTGGCGCATACACCGTCTACCTTTACTTCAACTACTTCTACCACTACCAATTTACACGATATCCAAAACCTATCGCAAACTCTCTACGACGAGCTCTATACTATACCAACATTAGTCCCGATTCCGAACTCGCTCTCAAGTACTATAAGCGAGCCATGGATCAATGCGCAGAGCATGGCCTAGATCCCTACTCTGACGAAGTTCTTGGTATTCGTATCCAGACTTCACACTGGCTACAGAAGATCGGAAATTACAGCGGCTGCTTGCAGGTTCTTGAGGGCATCCTTGCCGATTGTGACAGGTGGATTCGGGTTATGGAGCACTCGGTCAAGGAAGGCAAAGTCAACGATGAGGGCAGACTTGTCAAGCCTGCATCCGAGACGTCTGAGGCCTCTTCGACCCATGACGTGAACGATGCCGCTTCTCCCAACGAGCAAGAAGCTGCTGACGAGGACTTCGTACCCGAAAGCTTATGGCACAAGAGGCAACGTCTTCTTACTAAGACTGTTGGGATTGCTATCAAACTTGGGGAGCTATACGCAGACGAACACGTTCTTGACCCTGACAGCTCTCAGAAGCACCTCATTTGGGCTGTTGAAACCGCTTTAAAAGAGTTTCGTCGCCGTAAGGAGGAGGGTATCAAGCCTGGAGAAGGTGAATGGCTAAGCCCGGAACAAATGGGTGGCGCTATGGAATCGTTGGGTCGTGACTACGAGCGCAAGAACCAGTTCCACCTCGCGATCCCTCTCTTCTTCCAAGCTCTTCGTCTTTGCGAAGCGCCTTGCCACCGCCCCATCATTATGAACAACCTCGCCGCCAGTTTCGCCCAACACCCCATATTTGTTCCTCCTACCAGCGAGCCTTCCGAGATGATTAAGGAGCTGCATGACCCTGCCATGCCCGCGACTCGAAAAGAGTGCTTAGAAGCTGCGCAGAACTGGGCCAAGAACGCTTATAAGCATGCAAAGGATGTTAGTGGCGATGAGCGTACAGAGGAATGCGACGAGGCTTGCGCTGTTGCTCTGTGTAACTGGGGCGATGTTGCAGCCATGTTGGGCAACAATGACTTGGCTCGCAAGAAGTACAAGCAGTGTATCGAAATGGCGGGCAAGCTTGGTTTTCCACATGCAGTGAAACAGGCTCAATCAGGACTTGCTAAGCTGAACTGAAAGCAAAAAGCAGACATATGAAACACTTTCTCCACCCTAAATAGAGCATCTCGAATGTCTTCGGGATGAAGCACATGTACATCAACTAGGTAGGCTTAGCCATGTAACAATAGGATGATAGATGAAATAACAACGCACCAATGATGGTCAGAGACATATGTCCCAGAAACTCCACAACGCAGCAACTTTTATTGATTGTCACATCATTCTCAAGGACATAACTCGACATTTATGCTTCTTTACAGAGCACCAAGTCAGATCGTAATGTACAGACAGGAAATGGTATCTGGCGTTTAACTCTAGAGCCCAAGTTGCATTCCGATCATTATTTGATTCCTTAAAAAAACATCCCAGACCTGAGCTCCTAACAAACACATCTCTTGGAAACACCGTTACGCCTACCATCATGCCATTCATTGCCTGTCTGAACCCAAACTTCGGCCTTAAAGGCCTATCCCGTCTTCTGTCGCTTTGATTCCAATCCGCTTGCTGCAGTTGGTGCGCTCCCTCCGTTTCCGTTAGCAGGGAGGTCGGCTAGTGCAGTTCTACCATCCGATGGAGGAGGTCGTTTCATTGCTGGGGGTCGATAGCTGCCCCTATTTGCGAGTGGACTGCCTGGACCAGAAGGTGCGCCAATTCGACGAGTTTGATCGAGCGAAGGGTTTATGACATTTCCGCGAGCGCTCTGGGAGCTGGGCATGGAAGGTCGCACCGGGGTAAAACTATTCGTGTTAGAGCGTGTAGCAGGTGCCACTGATGCTTGGCTATTAGTCGGGGCAACATGTTGGCCATTCTTTGCAACAGGTTTGGATGAAGTGTGGTCGATGCCAGGGGTTTTTCGAATAGATGGACTTTCTGCCTTGGGGTTGAAGGCCTGCTGTCCCTGTGGCAAAGCAAGACGCGCATTACTCGAACCTTCGAGAGTGGAATCCGGTAATTGATTCACGGCCTTTGCAGAGAAGAACCCTACGGTTTCGGGCATGTTTTGAGGTCCATTAGGTGGCAGACGAGGGTTACCGATCTGATTTGGAGTTGTCCGTCCCGAAGGTCCACCTTGTGGGCGATTGGAAAGTGTGGCTGCACCATTTGGGGGGGCTGGACGTTGCTGTCCATGTATCGGAGTTTGCGGTGCTCGATTCGGAGGCCCAGTAGAATTCGACCTGCCAGTTTGTTGCTGAATTTGCTGGGCTGCTGTTCTGTTGACGGGTTTTTCATTTGCAGATTGGCCCAAGATTGATGTTGAAAGCATAATTTCGTCCGGGTGGCCATCTTCTGGGACACAGAAGTCTGCCTCGTCGAGCTCTACAGATATTCAGCCTCGATTTCCTCAAATCCATCGGAGGACAAGATACCTCCCAGATAATCGTCAAATGACTCTGCAACAGGAAGTGGCGGCACCGGCTCTGTCTTGACCACAGGCGCGGCGGGCGCGGCAGAAGTAGCGGCAGCGGCGGGTTCTTGTCTTACAACATCACGCTTGATGAAGTCGGCGTGGCGGTGGAGATTGTCTTGATCGAACTTTTTAACGGGCTCGGCTTTCATTTTGGTGACTTGTTTCACGTAGTCTTTGTCGTATATGCAATTGCCCAAGACGTTACCAAAGCTCCTCAAGGCGCGTTTTAGTCCGTCGGTAGTTCCCTCCTTCTTAGCTTTTTCGAAAGCCATTGCCTTTCCTTTTGCGTTCTCGATGGATCCGTATCCAATATCCTCATGGTAGGTGCCATCGCGTAGTGTAATTCGGACGATGACCGATAAACCGATACTGACGCGCTGTGTTTGGGGATTTTCGTCCGCGAAGTCAACCTGAATGTTTTGAATGGAGGACGACCATCCGTTAAAGCCAAATACTTCATTGGCTAAAGTGATACACTTCTCAGCAGTTAGGTAATGGACTTTGGTACCACCAGGACCTGCACGAGCAGAAATATACTCGGGGCCAAGTTGTTTATCCAGTTTCGCTGAGATAGTTGCAATGTCCTTGGCAGCCCATTCTGCGACTCGTATACGCGGCTCCTCGAAGGGATTCGTCACTGTGGTGTGCTGATCGCCTGGGCTGGGGAAGCCATTAGTGATAAGAACATTAACCATGACACGTCAAGGGACATACGCAGGCATGGTGAAGGCTTGAACACAGAGCAAAATTTATGTACACATGAAGAACTCGGAAAGTGTCAGCAATGAGGGTTTGTAGTAATAGAGCAAAATTGAGACAGTATAGAGTCGAGGGCATAACTTCGCCAGCAGTGGCGGGCTTGAAATTGATAAATGAGCAAGAGCGCGTTAACGATCGATCCAGGCAGTCGCGCCTCCACTTCAGAGTGACGGGAGAGCACGTGACGAGTCATAGGCCACTCGTTGGTAAGGCCCGTCAGAATTAGCCTAGTGCGGAATTCCTGTTCTAGACGAGTGCTGTGCAACTGTAACCAGCCCGATTGTCGAGGGCCCATGATTGCCCCTCATGTCTCAAGCTGTCTTGAATCTACCTCTTCAAATTAAATGACTTAAGCAATTTTTTGTTCCTAGACCTCCATACCTCCATCATGGTTTCGATACCGTGACTTTAGGAGACGAGAGAACTCAGGGCTTCTATTCTACATGATGACAAAAGGATTGCAGTAAATTTCGTATAGATATAAGAAGATTTAGTATACAATCAGTGGCTTTTGAATCAGATGGCTAATAATTTAGCATTCAGGTCAGAAGATTTCTTGCTTCCTAAGGCATGTAACACTTAGTAGTTTTAATACCAAGGTTATCGGCTTCAATCTCATGAAAAGGATCTCCTCGATGACGGGGAGAATATCTCAAAGAGGAATGCCATTTCTTGGAAGTGGAGGGTTGTAAGTACACGAAGCTCAAGACGCAATTGGGATACAAATACCCATGACGGCTTACCGACCTTACATACATACCTAGTGTTCGTCCCGGATCTTTTTAGTCATAGATGTTTCTACTTGAGGATAATGTAGCTTGGATAGCCTAGTTTCAGCAACTTTTTTATTTGATAAACGTCCATTCAATGCATTGGTCACCTAGATGCGGCTATCAGTCTTTCCCTTTCAGTTTAGTGATATGGACGGAATAGAGCCGGATCGTCTAGATAACTCCAGGAGATCAGAAAGACGGATACTATTCACTCCACGATATGTCCTGGTCATGGTGACATATTTGGCTGGCAGAAAAACGCACATGCAAGAATATTAACAGTTTGCGTCGACACATGTCCAGTGGTGGTCGTCACAAGGAGGAATTGAATGAGGTTCGTGGAGAACTGTCTGCAAGCTTTCTGCCGAAGCTGTCAAGATAACAAACGAAATATATCAAATTTCTACATACAGGCACACGCAGTCTGTCTGCGCTGTCGGGGTTGCTTGGGAAATCAACCAATCCGTATAACAGTAATCCCTACTGGTTCATAAGTGAAGGAAAGGGATATAAAAAACACACACGCAAAACGCCAACCACCCTGCCGGTAAAACAAAGAAATGGGTGCCTCAAGTCTATGCCGCCAATGCTGCCAAATGAAAGTCGTCGTAATGATTTGGTCGTAATATGTGCGAAGATGACTCGTCCGGTGCGCCGCGATATGCAATCATTATCTTGGAGAGCTCCAGGTCACAACTGTCCCTACCAGGGCCCAACTCTAACGGGAGCTCCATAGGTACCAGACATGAGCTGGTTGAGAATAGAATTAGGGTCAGAGGGTCCTCCAGCTCCTGCGTTTGCATTGGCGCCTATCCATCCAACGCTCGTGGACATGGCGTTGATTGCTGAGGCAAGACGGTCACCGGATTGTTCATTGTGTCGAGACAAAATTTGATCCCATCCTCCAGTATGCAAATTAAGACCACCAGCCCTCTTGCCAGCCTCGTTGATGACGAGTGCCCATGCCTTCGATATTTCTTCATATGCAGTTTCCTTATGGTGTCGGTATGTCTGCGGCTCCCAATTGGGAAGTCTATGGATAATATTTGTGGCCTCGTCCAAGAATTCAAGTGATTTGGTAGGCTGGGTTTCATTTGGTGGGAGAAATTGGGGGGTGAAGTCAGATAGTGCGTCAATCAAAGCAACCAGCGGCTCTTTGATCCGATAGTACGTGTATTCCGGGCTGGTTTCGCCGTATGGAATAGCATCCTTCAACTTCGCCTCGTAACCTTGCAAAACTTGCAGGGCAGACGGAACTGAAGGTCGAGGAGCTTGTGATACAACCTCATGACCAATATCGGGGTGGGTTTCGCATATGCGCTCAAGAACGGTTCTTAGCTGAGAAGTATCGAGAGTCTCGAGAAGTCGTGGAAGTGCAAGAGGCCGACCGATGACTTCGTTGGATCGAACTTTCTTCGATGGTCGAGCTAGAGGCCGAGCAGAGATGGTAGGAGAACTCCTGGGTGACATGGTCTCATCACCATCCTCGTCAGCTTTGCGCTTTCGTGAGGCCATACTGTGAAAGGGAGGCACTGAGTGTGTTAGTGGCGAAGAGCAGTTAGGTGGAAGAGTTGAGCGAGTTATCGCATCTCGAATGGGGAATGATCGAGGCACGATAGTACTTACGGGATCGTTGAGGGGAGAGACGAGGGTTTTCGTGTTGATGAGGAAAGACAGGAGGCTGAGGCGAGAGCAGAACGTTCATGTTGTCGCAAGTTCCAAAAGCATCCGATGGGACTCGGGATCGATCCTTGTTCAACAATCAATGAATGGATAAATCACTCAAAGACAGTGCAAGCTGGCTAAGCCAAAATTGGTGACGAATGTATTTGCCGACAAAGATGGTTTGTGTGTTGGCCGTTAAGACACCAGCGGTCGTCTCGTAGTGCTGGACGTCAAGAACCAAAGTTCCAAATTCTATTGCCGGCTGCGTGAATACAAATGGGTCGGGAGTCAGCGTTAAGCACTGTGAATATATGATGGAAGCGTTTGCTTGGCAGAATTGCTATCCCGAGCGATACGATATGTCAAGTTAAAGGAATCGTGGCCGAGGGTGAATGGCGTAGAAGAGGGTTTTAAAAAGGTGGAGGAGGATGAAGAGGTGGACGGGACTGGTGAAGTTGGGGTTGGTCAGGCTTTGAATGAGGGAGAGTTCCAAGGTTCCAGTGTTTTTGGTCCCTTGTCTGGGGCTAGTGAATTTTGCCTGGGCCTAGGTCGACGGGGGATCACGAGGCATCTAATTCGCTCTGGCCACATCTGAGGCCCCCGTCGCAAGCCGCCCAGGCCTGGTAGCCACACGTGAACAGGGACCGGTTGAGGGGCATCTTCATGGTCCCCAGTATTAATTTAGCACCTTTTTGGGCTCAAGTGGCTGTTGGTTGGTTTCAATTTTCCTTCACCGCGCTGGCCGGGTCTACAATTCTATGTCATGACTCTCGCAAATTTTCAATTCAACTATTTTCTTCACAGCTTATGTGTCAGAAGCGGTATAGGATTAGAAATGCGCCGGGGCTCTTCATAGCATACCCACCAATCAATACCACCCCAAAGTTAAGATTAACTAAGCCCGGGCCGTCTTGACGGGGCCGGAACGGGTCCTTTCCCTAATTCGGCCGCCACCACCAGGCTTCGGCCGGCGACGGCCTCGGCGATGTACGTCCGGTATCTCTCAGGACCCGGAACAATAAGTTGCTGTACAGATACGAATGTTCTCATCAATTACCTCCTTATCAACGACGTCGATAGATTGGCATGAGTGTCGGGTTGTGATAGCTTATGGCTGGGCCGCAGATAAATGATACTGATTATGATGAAGTCGCAGATGGCATAGTTCCTAACTATACAGGGCCCAACCTGTGGTAAGCTCATATTCATGGATGATTCACTGACAATTTTGCTTGACAAATTCTGCCATTTGGTGTTTGGGATGTTTCTGGCCCCTGTTACTAGGTAGGTATATTGGATGACTAGTGCTATCTAGGCGGTGAATGATATTGGATGATTACCAGTTTGTTCGTCTTGCTTGCCAAGATACGATTCAATAGCAAAATCGTATTTAACACCAGCCTCAATATTTACCCCTCTAATTTCTTATCTCCGGGCAAGTTAGCAAACTATAGATCCTCTGTAAGGGCATCAGCCCGGAAGGTCGCTGCCTTTGTGCTTCCCAATAGTGTACAGGCACCAAATGTCACTGCGCCCATCTACAAGCATCAATACCCGGAAATTGTCAACCCCTGGTAAGGGCTACTATTTATCTCACTGCCAGTATCACGTTTCAGCACAGTTTAATAGCTGTCATTGTACTCCGTATGTCCTTCTCATCCTTTTTTTTAGTGGTTGATTGAGCTTACCGTAAGATGCTTGGGGTTGATATGACGCTAAGCAGTTGATTCCCTGGTCAGTGCTCACCGAAATCTCACTAATAAAGTCTTTCTCCTTGTTGAACAATCTGTAAGCTTCTCCCTAATTCCAGGGGCTGGTCTTTTTCAATTCGGCGGACAACGGACAACGGAAATGCATATAATCGGGACTTGACAGGCCCACTATCGGAGGAAATCAGAATTTCAAGGGTCCGACGCGGCGGACCCACATCTCCGAGTTTCTTATCTCTTATCGCAATAGAACAGGCAGAAAATTTCTGGCGACTTTATCCTTAGACTCGTCTATCAACCATCATCACCACAATGGCGACAAAGCAAAAGAAAGAGAAGAAGCCCAAAACTTCTAAATCGGAATTGAAGACCGAGAGCTCCGAGAAGACTGTCGAAATTGAGAAGGTCGAATCGACTGGAGCTGTCGAGATGGCAGAGTCTGAAGCCGCCGCATCCTCTTCCAAGCGCAAGATCGAACTCGAAGAAATCGAAGTCGACGTAGACGCACCCGAGCCCCCGTCCAAGCGTGCAAAGCGCGCGCTCAAAAAGGGGAAGTCATTGCCCTCGAAACAGGATAGCGATGACGAGAAAAAGGGCGATAAAGATGGCACGGATAAGAAAGCCGCTCGGTCAGAGCACAGTGTCTGGATCGGCAACATGCCATTTCATGTCACGGCTACGGAGCTGCGCAAGTGGCTCGTCGACAACTCAGGAGGCGTCATCACCGAAGAGATGATCACTCGGGTCAAGTTACCAACCAACAAGGAACCTGGCCGGGATAAGAGCGTCAAGCCAGCAAACAAGGGGTTTGCCTACGTCGATTTTACAGAAATCGGCCCTAAAGTCTCCGCTATCTCTCTGACCGAGAGTGACCTTGGTGGCCGAAAACTTCTCATCAAGGATGCGACATCGTTTGAGGGTCGGCCCAAAAAGGAGCCTGAGTCCACAGAAGAGAACGCCAATGAGGGAAAGACCAGCAAGGAGCAAAAGCAAGATGTCAATGCCAGTCGCAAGATTTTCGTGGGCAATATGAGCTTCAAAACAACTGAGGACGACCTATACAGAAACTTTGAGAAGTGCGGCGAGATCGAATGGGCCAAGGTTGCTACCTTCGAGGATACTGGGAAGTGCAAAGGCTTTGGTTGGGTTAAGTTCCAGAACCCCGATGCTGCTGCTTGGGCCGTCAAAGGTTTTGTCAAAATTAAAGAGGCAGTCGACACAGAGGACGATTTCAAGGACGATGAGGAGAAGGACAAGTCGCAGCAGAAACAGTTCAAGACACGCAAGTGGTGGGTGAACCGAATGCTGGGTCGCGAGCTCAAGGTGGAGTTGGCCGAGGATGACCAAGTACGGTACAAGAAGCGGTTCGGCAAGGATCGTAAGGCACTTCCCGACAAGGACAGTAACCCACGAGGTCGACCTCCGCCGCGCAAGTATGATCAAACGAATGGCGCAGTGCAAGAGAGTAATGATGCTCTTAGGGAGGTTGCGAAGCCGCTTAAGGAGGCTGAGGATATATCTGTTGCGAGACTGACGGGCGCGGTTGTGAAGCATACGGGTACGAAGATGACGTTTGACTAAGTACAGCGAGATACATTCCATGTTCTGAGATACCCATTTGTAGTTCCAATGGTTCCTTATATCCGATGTGAAAAGATGTATACATCATGAGTGAAACATACCATGAGTGAGACTTATTCCTACGCGTGGGGACTCTTTCGAATTAGTCGTTCCGTTCCGTTATAGATCCGGAGGCTTGGTGCAATTTCCCCGCATTTATGTTCCAGCGATCTCAGTCATACAATGAGTGCCAGATACAAGAGATACAATATTCATTCGCCTCCTATCGCATTTCATCATGTACCAGTCTCAAATCACTTTCGTCATGGACACGATTTGTCCTTGGTATCATACCTTAGCTTGTTGAAGAGAAGCAGAGTCATGGCTAATACATCTCAGGACATACCTTGGAAAGAGGAGGTAACATCTCCCATCTTTATTGACTCACCTTGACTTTAACAAGCGTCTGACGTTTCAACTACAGACTCGATGAGGCTCTGGCTCAGTTCCGCTCCTCGGATTCCTCATCCTCCATCTCTTTCAAGCTTCATTTCGTATCTTATCAGCCTAATCCAGACCGCCCTGAAACCATCCCAGACCGAGCTGCATATGCCCTACACAAGAAGCATAATGACAATCAAGAGGCCCAGAAAATCTTCGAAGAGCATATGCTCTCACTTGCGCAGCCTCTGAAACTTCCCATAGCCTTCACGGGACCAACCGGTAACTCATTTCCTGGACATCGGGTCATCCAACAAGTTCAGGGGTCCCAGGGAGCTGAAGTGGCGAACAAGCTCGTGGATGCAGTGTTTAGGTTGTACTTTGCGGAAGGCAGACATCCCGGTTCTGACGATATGTTGATCGAGGCATGTGTTGAGGCTGGTGTAGATGAGGTAATGGCAAAGAGCTTGGTGGAAGACAAGTCCAGAGGTGAAAGAGATACCAGAGAAAAGATCAGAAGTACAGGTATGGACATCGATGCAGTGCCGACTGTAGTCATAGAAGGGCGAAGGAGGGACTTGACGCTCACGGGCCTGAAAGAAGTCTCAGAGTATATTAAGGCCATGGAGACAATAAGGAAGGAAATTTCATAATTAAGCACGTTGACGATGAGAGGCAACGAAGGCATTGGTCATAACAAAGCATAATATTCGTTTTCAGTGGAAAGAAGTACTAATAGTAAATACAACAAGAAACAAAGGGCATGGTATCGTTATTACAAGAGTGTTCCCACTATTTCCAGGAGCTAGCCATCATTTCATTCATCTCGTACTGCGTTCAATTCATGAGCGACTGAACATCAGGGGTACTAATACACTCCGACTCTCCAGTGCTCTTCGATCTTCCATGACCATGCTGGGGCCAAATGCCGTACCAATATCCCGGCCTGCCAGAAAGCGGCATGCGTTAGCTTCACCGACGCGAGGTTTCTTGCTATGGCAGAATTCGCGGCTCAGCTTGGACAGGACAGCGGCCTTGGCCTTTTGCAACGCACTCACTCTCGCGACAGCATCTTCGGCTAGAAGACGGTGAGCCTCTTCCTGTTCTATATTGCGCTGAACGGGAGAAATGCCTTCATCCGGGTCTCGACTGGCATTCTTCCTTGCGGTTGGGTCATAAGTTGTGGGTTGCAGCAGCACAGGCTGGGGATCACTGATCAAGATTGGGGCGGTGACGTTGGGGACAGGAGTTGAGGGGCGGAGGATTTTTTCCTCCACAAAAGGTTGGAGTCGAGGACGAGATGTCTTGTGGCGGCGTGATAGGGAGTTTTGAGAGGGCTTGGGTGAAGGGGACGGTGCTTCAGGGGCATCCTCAACACTGTTGCGATGCTTGCGTCTGCGGCGACGAGAGCGTTTCTTTCTAAGTTTTGTGCTGAATCCAGCATCTGATTCATATACAGGGGCAGAAAACTGCTCATTGGCAGTGATCTCTTCAGTAGGGTCGTCAACGACTTCGTTTTCAATGTCGCCGAAGGGGAAGCCACCGAGGTCCATGTCAAAGAGCTCACGACTAGCGGCAGTTACAGCAGCACTTGGGCTAGGAAGATGTTCTGAGCTGGGGCTTGTGACAAGACTGTATTCTGATTGGGCGGCCATGCTGTTGCTTCGAGACCAGGAATCATCAGTGTCGATGGGCGCAAGGACATCGTCCCAGTTACCATTATCAGCAAGAACGACACTCTCGAAGTCGAATTCTTTGACTGTTGGGCGGTGTGAGTTGATCAAGTTGCTGAGCTGAGGGGCGTTCATAACAGCATTGCGAACTTGAAGGTATCGCAATTTCGGGAAGTAGATAGCCCCCTTTCCAGGAGTCTCAGGTAAAGGAGACATAGGAGATGTAACCTCGTGAAAAAGTTTCTTGGAGGCACGGGGCGGTGAGAAGAGGGGATCAGAAGCTAGAGCAACTGGGCAAGGCCCTTTGCGACCAAGCCATGTGAAGGCGAACTTCTCTAGATTGGGGGCAAATGTGCGGACGTATTCGTCCAAGATCTTCAAATGGTCACGGCCTGGCGATGTTCCATAAAAGTCCCAAGCATCTACGGAGATTGAGAGCTTGTTGATCTGGCGCCAGCGTCTTCCAGCTGATGGGACTGTTCCAAAGCCGTTGACGTGACGAAGGTAGTTGAAAGCCGCAGGGTGCAGTTGAGAAAGAGACAGCTTGTGAAGCTTCTCTAGAGGAGCACGCTCAAGGGAGATACGCAAGCTGATGAGAGCATAGTCGACAATATCACGGCGATATCGCTCTCTAGGATCCTGGCCAGGACATCTGATAGTCAGATGGCGCATGTTGGTCAGACTGCGCATGGCGTTGATAAAGCTGGGGACATTGGTGGCGGCATGGAAGAGAGGAGGGTATTGCTGGGTAAGGATGTCACCAAGCTCAGCGTTGGCGTACTTGGGCCGAGAGAGAACAGAACCCATGCTCGTGTGAGGAGTATATAGGAAGCATATCTCGTTGCCAGAAACTGGATGAATGAGAGGAGGAAGGAAAGTAGCCTCAGAATGGGGGAAGTAGAATGTAAGATGCTCAATATGATGACCGATACGAGCGAGAGCAGCCACTCGAGCTGACTTGGTAAATGTCGAGGCTGAGAAGGAGACTTGTAGGCGGGTGAAGATACGCTTGGTAAGGAGGTTGCAGCAAGCCGATGAGGATTGACGGATGTTGCAGAGATCATTGGATGAAAGGTGAGGAAGAAGAGAGTCCTTGATGTGGTCACTTCTCAAGATGGCGAGAAATAATTGTTCTGTTGAGGACGCCATTGTAATCGCATGTCGCGGAGGACCTTAGCCTCGTAGATCTGTCTCTGATACTTGATGGCTGCTGTTGCTGTCAAGTGCCGGCGTAATCAATGTTGATGATAATGCAAACCGGTGTGATATCAATATTCTAATCCAAGACGAGGTTGGGTCTTTGTTGTAAGTTGAGATGAGTGTTATTCAAACAACAACAGTCAATAGAGAAAAGAGCAAGTAGGTAGATGAGGATAGTAGTCAATGATAATGGTCTGATAAGTCAACAATTTATAGAATGATACCAGGCAGGTTTGTTAGTGAATCAAAAGGACAAAAGGATCGGGTCAGGTCATGAGCGCCGGGTCCGGGCGGTCGAGATATATCTGTATGTCCCTCTCTGTCTGTCTCGCTACGGTCCCTGGGATCAGCCTCGTTCTTTTTTGGCTTCAAAGGAAAAGAGAAAAATGGAAATTCCCCTTTCTCCATCTCCATTCTCTTGCTCTAGCGTCTCTGCCGGCTACAGGTTCTTGCATTGGTCCTATCGCGAGATGGTCACCCTCTGCCAGCGACGACTGGCTGTCGGTGACTCAGAACTCAAATCACCCTGGTCGTGTCTAGATCGAGGTATCCATACTTGTTCGCGTTGGACTGGACGTTGTATGACTGACCGACAACGCGTTGCGATCGCTTCATGATTGGTTGGCTCACCGTGGTTTGTTCTGCCGCTATCCTTGTTGCTGCAGATCTGCCGCGAGGGCATGATGGCATCCTACTTCAAGAGTACTTTGCTGGCCTCGGGATCAACAACCACTCGCAAGACCAGCTGCAAACCCATTCAATGCAGATGCTTCCTATTTACAAATCTCGCCACGTCTATCAGGTACACTCCTACAACCCTCCACTCCTTCAACGTTCGGTTAATCCTTCAGCTCAGGCCTCCCACATTTTGAACGCAAGTATCTTAGAAGTACATCCCATGCCTCGGGTGTTTATCGATAGCGCTTCCAGATTGTGGAGATGGTCCCTCTGCCACGCCTTGGAAACATGCATATATCTTTCAACCAATCGATTGCGTGTCCAGAAACGCGGTAGTCGCGTTGTTTCAACCATGCCTGTCGCGCCATGATTGGCTATTCTGACAACACTCAACTTCCATCCATCGCGATGTAAGTCATGATGACTCTCAAGCAAAGCGGGACGGGACGTGGGAGTCAAATTCTGCGCTGTTCTTCAGGTTCCTGGACTGCAAGATCTCAATCTAGAAACTGTCAGAGTCTAACTTCGCTCAATCTAGCATTTGAGTATGAATCGTGTCATTACAGGATATCAACTATTCATCGCCGAAACTCGCATGTCTGCCCTAAGCTCATCCAAGGACGAATCATGCAGGATTCCCTCGCAGGCGAAATTTAGATGCGCAACACACCTAAAATGCATACACCACATCATTCTGCTAGCATATCATCCATTCGTTGCCATACATCCCAGCCCATCGCATCCTTGTTGGTACAACCTTGCTCTCAAAAAGATCCATTGAAAGCAAAGGTCGAGAAAGCCCCAACCCTAAAACATGCATCTCCATTAAGCTTCTTGCTCTCTCCCCACCCATTCCTCGGCACAGCCCTGTATGAACCTTGAACGGGTCCTCGAGATGACTACTTCTTAACACGAGACTAGTAAACGACACAATCCTGTCGCGTCCAGACTCGTGGCAATAGATCCATGCCTCCACTCGGGGCCCTGTGAGTGATTATACTTCGCGAATGTGATGCTGCATTGTTGCGAGCTCTTGTCACACAGACAACCGACCGTCTTTTCCTTGAGAGGACATCATTTGATTGGGTGCTATCCCTGACTAACTATCTGAGGATACAGTTTCACTCTTCGGTAAGATAGCCAGTTGGATTTTATTTCGGACACTTGCTGGTCCTTAGGAGAAGAAGTCATTTATTCACTCGGGCGCAAAACCTCTTGTTTAAAAACGACTTGTGGTGTCTACAAATTACAGCCAGTAGCGGGCCCTACCTGTGCATGACCCTTGTCCATATATGCATTGACAAGAAACTGTGTGTTTAAGCCTAGTAATTCAAGATATTTTCGACTCGCGTTGCCATTTGAGCTTACTGGCATGTCCGAGCCCTCTTTCGTTCCATATGTTTATCCCTAGTTTGAAAACTATTGGTATTCGTGGTTCACAGTTGTTTCAGTCTTGTCGTTTCCCGTTTCGTTTCAAAGAGAAACGGCCAATATGAGTACCAGGTGCTACTAATGAAGCACATGCTGGTGGGTATCATAATCGAAAAGCCCGTTCGCCAAGTCTGGACAAGTCACCCCCGTGGGCGGACAGCTCAGCTTTTGTGTACCAACCATCTCGTAGGATGCCCTGCTCCGAAGGCATCACAACTCTCCATCATCTCTAGTCCAATTCCAACCAACGCATATGTGTTGCTGCATCGTTCAAACCACAAGCAGTCATCTGCCCCTCCCTCTGCCTCTGCCCCGTCCACGACCGCCACGACCTCCACGTCCACCTCCTCTAGGCTTGAACCCTTGTGGCCCGTTACTAGCATGCGACCTTCCGGGTCCCTGAGAGCCGTGGTGAGATGGCGGGGGGACGTTCCTATAGTCTTGGATAGGAGGCTTCCTAGGTAGCGATGAAAATTGTCCTGGCGGAGCACCCGGTGGAGGCGGGTGTCCAAAGGAACCTCGCATGGGCGGTAGTCCAGGAGGTGGTCCAGGAGGGAGAGGGGGTTGGACTGTAACGCCATTCTGTCTGTTATTTCGTCTCGACCCTCCATTTTGCATGTTTGGCATCTGAATGTTACTGGCCATTCGAATTTGGCCGATCGCTGGCTTCTGAACGCGTTTGTGGCCTAGAAACTCCACTTCCGAGTCGTCGCTCTCTGAGTAGTGAATGTTGGTCGTTCGCGCAGCGTGGCCGCGAATCTTGAGGTCGGGTGGTCTCGTGGTCCTGGCATTTTGCTGCCCTCCCGCATCCCCTTCGATCGGCACTGAGCCACAATCCGGGTCGATATATTGATCGCGGTTCTTCACAGACCATGTAGGGTTAGAGACGGCATTGCGGTGCGCATTGCAGTCCGAAGAAAAGTGCCTATCACTACCGCACACAGCACACGATGCAGGAATAAACGCAACTTTTCTGACTGTAGATACATCCGGGTAAAACGATCGCCACACCTGTGTACACTGCTCCTCAAGGTGATCCATTGAGCTGCAAAAGACACATGCAAGACCTTCTTCCTTAGTCAAAGCCAGCTTCTCAGTGCATTGGCCTGCTTGGTGGCCAAGTTGGCGGCATTTCTTGCATCGTTCCTTTCCAGGGCAACAGATTCTTGAGTGTTCCAAGCTTCCACATGAAGAGCAGATAAGGGATGGGCAGCTAGGTGCCAGATGTGTATTCAGCCCACAGAGAAGACACATCTGGGCAGGATCCATGGCTGACGGGAAGTATCTGCGCTGTTGTTCTAATGCATCATCACCGGTGGGAACATTCCGGTGAGTGTTGATCGGTGGTAAGCTCTGGGAATCTGAAACTTTGGATGTTGAGTTGCCATTTGCAGATATCTTCATGCCTGATGCGTACTCTTCTCCGCCATCTTCTCCAGTCCTCTCACTCTTGTTTAAGGTTGGTTCGTACTCAGCTTCGCTTTCGGAGCCATCCTCGTCCCTTTCGTCAATTTCTCCCTCGCTTACGCTAGAAGCGCGTGAGCTTTTACTTTTCTTGACAGGTTCCAGTCGGGGTTGCCTTGTCACCCAGCTGTCGAGAGTGGGCTGATTAGGCCCACAACCGCCCAAAGAATGGAGATTTCCAATAAGAGCTTGAAGTTCGCCAGTGCTTTCAAGCTCCTTTGCAACTTGCTTTGCGTTCTTTCTCTTCTTGGGCTTCAAGCCAGCGTGGTGGTCAACATAGTAGCCATAAGCAGAGTACGTTAATGATGAGGTAATGGCATCACATTTTCCCGGGTTTTGGGCATGGAATGCCTTGACCCAGTCCTTAAACCTTTTAAGCCAGGAGCCGCCTTTCTTATCCACGAGGTTGGGTATTTTGAAGCTGGCACTACCTTGCTTGTAGTCAGGGATTTCGCCAGAATCTTCGGGTGCGGAGTCACCTGATGTGAATGACTGCGCTGAGGACTTGCCAACGGCTGTCGACTCCTCCTCTGTGGGCTTCGGTCCTTTTACAGGTTGCTTCTCGATTCTGGGGACTTTGGCCGCACGCGCATGACTCCTCAAGCGCTTGGGCTCAGGTGTTGAATCATCCTCGAGAGGCCTTTTCTTGGCTGCCGCTGCTGCTGCTGCTGCTTCGTCTCCACTGGACAAGTAAATGACCTCACCTGGGTCAAATTCTTCATCTGCCATGCCGATGCGCAATAAAGTTCAGCGCGACACTTATGCAGTACCGGCAGTCTTTATCGAAGCTGAGAGACGTGCCAGCTTGAACGCAGTATCGAATCTGAATCTGTGTGTTTCGGACCTTGGCGCATCCGACTTAACGTGAAACTCAACCTCGAGCAAATTTCTCAGGACCACTTGGCTTCCTCGAAATTGTTTGTGAATTCCCTGGTTAAAGAAACTTAATCAACACTGCTCACCGATGAGTGCAGGGAGCGCGAATGCATCCGAATAAACTCCAGCCATAAGGAGGCGCGATGAGCGATCATACACAACCTCCTATTTGGCTTGACGAAAGCTAGAGGCTTTCAACGAATGCAACTATGAACGTACCTGAGCGTCGCGAGTAAAATATCACTTCCGAAAAGAGTTTGCCAGCAATAAAAAATCGCTTATACACGGCTTCTAAAACTTGTGATGGTATCGTGACTGAGACTTCAAGTTTCGCAAAGGCAAGGTGCGAAGAGGTTATTTAACGGTGTCAGGGAGATGTGAAATGAAAGCTGTATGATATCGATAAGCCTGCTATGTTAAGTTAGATCCCAGTTGGGAGAAAATTCCGCAGCCAGCGAATGGGAGATGCAGGCCCACAGGCGAAAGACGTGTCTGTCTCACTCTCGAGTTCCGTGGCTATTTTTAAACTCCGAGGATTATCCAGGCCTCCAGGGTAACCACTCCGCCACGACTTGCCTCGGGTTGTTAGATGAATTACCATGACAGCCTGGATGTTCTGGGAGACGTTCGACATCAGCCGATTTCTAAGGATGCACACACACCGATCAAGATATCGTGGGTCTTTGTCAGCTGTCTTGCCCTCTGCTTCGTGGTCATACTTGTAGTTCTTATGGCGCCGAGGACTATAAGTCGGTCAGAGTATAGTCCATGCCAGCGTCACGTTTTCTGCAACATTGAAAAATCATTCCATACGCCAGCCCCGGATAATCAACAGTGATTTTTCCTCATCTCGGGTGTCAAGACATGTGCTATATATTGCACTGCAATCTCGCTGGCGAATCTGATATCCATGCGGCTTTGCCAGATCTCGCTTACGTTGCATCGTTTTTACAGTTCACGAGAGAAAAAAGGGATAGACCTGGCAAACCTCACAAGTGAGGTAACTACCTATACAAACCTATATCACTTAGAAATAACACTATTGATCCCAGTTGTTAACGTCCTGTCGCTCTGACCAGTATTAAGATACCTAGACTGCTCTGGAGGACTGTCACCACACGTCGTATTGACTTCAAATCCCCTGAAGAAAACCCGCGGGTTCCCAGGTCCGAACGTTTTATTGGAGGTCCTGGGGAAGAAAAAACCCCCGGACTAACCACGCTCCAGTGAACTACTACTGCAAGCTCACCCATTACGACCACTAATTTCAGCATTGGCTCCACTGTTCCGCCTAACCCGACCGACCCTGCGAAGTAGCCCCGTCCCTCGTTCTGGTTGCATTGCGTGTCCCTTTCTCTTGTTGGCTGATAGGCTGTTGCTCCTTTCCATCTCATGAGAGTGGCTCCTCCTACCCTGCCATCATACGGGGGACATTGAATATTCCGGTTCGGCGGCCCCTCTCATCTCGTCCAGTCCTTCCATATCCATTCCCTTGATCCAACTACCTTCTACTGTCTGCTATCGTCAACTGTTCTATTCTGCGCGTTACATCTTCTTACTTGGCTCTATTATCGTGTTTGGCCGACTACATCCGTTCTCGTTATCTCCAGCATCAATCATAAACGGCTGCTCTCTTTTGTCCCTTGCATTGGCCTCCCATTTGCCTCCGAACGCCTTCGCCGTGACATCATTAGGGGAAGCATCTACAGTTACTCCGTACTTATCTCTGAACTCAAACCGAACCATCTTTTTATCGACGACGCAAACTCTGGGTGTTTGCACCCGTGCTGTTCTTAGCCGATTCTCCCCTCCTCCAACTCGACTTACGCTTTCTGCAAATTGACCCGTCAATACCGCCAAGCTGTCTTCCCCAATCTTACTCCAGCGCACCGTCTCCTACGACGCGGCGAACAAGCCCCCGCGCCGAGGCAGCATCTATCTCAACATGCCCGAACGCAACGCAACGGGGGGAGCTGGAGCCCGAAGGAGGAGATCTAGCAGTATCCTCCAAGTTTACCATGAGCCTCCTGAGACTCTCGAGCAGATCAGCGACCAAGCTTCTCTGCCTAACCTCAACGCCAACTGGACAAATGCCAAAGGTATGCCTGGCCCATTTCGCTGCGCATCTGTATCTTCACTTGCACAAAACCCCCGAGAGCCACATCCTAACGTGTAGTGCCCCTTAGGTGCCTGGACCATTCATTTCGTCCTGATCGTGTGCGCCAAAATCATATTTGACGCCATCCCTGGTGTTTCGCAGGAGACTTCATGGACGCTTGTCAACATGTCATACATGTTTGGCTCCTACATCATGTTCCACCATGTTCGTGGCGTTCCCTTCGATTTCAACAGTGGCGCTTTTGACAACCTCAACATGTGGGAGCAAATTGACAATGGCGCGCAGTACACGCCCACCAAGAAGTTTCTTCTTGGTGTTCCGATTGCACTGTTTCTCGTCAGCACTCATTATACGCATTACGACTTGACATACTTTACTATTAACTTATTGGCTGTCCTGGGAGTCGTCATCCCCAAGCTACCCTTCGTACGTTGCTATGCCACCCCTCTATTTGTTTGCGTCCCTGCATCTATGACATGTCCTCACCATTTTGTTCACACAACATACTTACTCATTGGCGTCATATGTTAACATAAGCTCAGAGCCACCGAATGCGATTTGGGCTGTTCTCAGGTCTACCAGAGGAATAGGAGACCGAATAGGGAGCAGAAACAGAAGCAGAAGCAAAATAACTACCGTGGGACCGATTTGCTGTATTAGTATCAGGGGCGTTAGGGTAAGATATCTTTGGCGAGAAAGAGAATTGGAGGATTGCGAAAATAAGAAGAGGTCGAGATTGTGCAAGTTGATAGCGAGCAGTATTTACAACGCGGCTGGTGGGCGGAGTGTTCGGTCGTTCAGCGGTAGCTTCAAAACAGCAATTGGATTTGGAATCGGCATATTTCTCAACAGTTTGCCATCCCTTGCTCCACTCGATGTCCGCTCCTCATCTATTACCCTTCGATTGATCCGCCTCTTACACTGGCAGGATATCGATCGGCTCCTCCGTGTTGACTGGGAATGCTCATAAATAAGAAGTCATTGGACTGTTCTCAAGCATAAACGAGTGCTTACCGCCTCATGGAGTCTTGATCGTACGAGGAGACAAGCCCAGAGATGATTCCATGGCGACATGGCGTTCCGTCACCCAGGCAATTGGCTTCTCCTGTCGTATTTCGGGGTCATATTTGCACTCGCACTCGAGTAAAAAAAGCCAAGTTCCCCTCTTTGGAAAGTTCATTGACAGCATACGAAGTATAAATCAAGGACCTGATCCCAGTTGCTTTCATCTTCCTTGGAGTTCTCCAGCTTCCTTAGTTATCAAAGCATACTCCAAGGAAATTCTCCGCTCTCCTTCGCTTCTACTTTTTGTTTCAAAATATTGCATTATATCAACATCAAGCATGAGATACAACGCTTTGGCCTTCATGGCCCTGGTCAATGGCCTCGCTCAGGCCAATCGTTTCGACTGGCAGAGCGAGTCCAAGGCTGATGTTGCCAAGCATGAGCACAAGAACGCTGCCGACCCTGTCTTCAAGGTGGAGGTGAACGAGGGTCAACTTGAGGCTGGAAAATTAAAGAAGGAGGGGGAGAAAGCTCAGCAAGAGGCCAAGAAGCTGGAGGAGAAGCTGCAGAAGAAAGAGGATGAGCTTGAGCTCAAGGCTGCACAGGCTGGAGGGAATCGCCACCACCACCACAGCCACTCCTCATACTCCCCTGATCCTACGTACGATCCTGCCACAAAAACTACTGGATATCATCACCATCACTCAGGCCACCTTCAAAAGGGCCCTTACACGCTTGATGGAGAGAAATACGACTATATCCATAAACCAAAGGTCCACTTCCACACCTCTTACACTACCCACGCACCTACTCTCAGTCCTGGATGTGTCGGTGACAAGTGTATTCGCAAGCCTTGTAAGGAATGCCATGGCAACTGGGCACAGCCTGGCTGCTGGCACTGCAAGGCCCATGGAGCCACTGGTGAGGAGATTGCTGAACAAGTAGCGAAAACCACCAAGCATGCTCCTAAAGAAACCAAGGCCAAAGAAGAGGAGGAGGAGGAGGAGGAAGAGGAGAAAAAGGAGAAGGATCCTCACGCAAAGACATACACGCATGGAGACAAGACTGTCATTGTTCCTAAGCAGACCAAGGCTCCTGAAGCTACTCGACCTGTGGCTCCCCAGATTGAACAACCTCATAAAGAAGGCCCTAAGGTCATCGTCATTGAGGAACCCAAGAAGAAGCCCGAGGAGGGGAAGAAGTCTGAAGAGAAGAAAGAGGAGAAAGAAAAGTACCCCGATGAGAAGCCCAAGCATGAGTACCCCAAGGAGGAGCCCAAGCATGAGTACCCCAAGGAGGAGCCCAAGCATGAGTACCCCAAGGAGGAGCCAAAGTATGAGCACCCCAAGGAGGAACCCAAGAAGGAGGACATCTGTGACAAGGTCCATCACCATGGCCAGCCTAGCATCTGTGACAAGATCAAGCATCAGCACCACAAGGTTGACGAGCCTAAGAAGGAGGACATCTGTTCGAAGCCTAAGGGTTGCCATCCCCATCAGGCTCCCGCTCCCGCCCCTGCTCCTGCTCCTCACCATGAAGTAAAGCCTGCTCCCGCTCCCGCTCCCGCTCCTCACCACGAAGTGAAGCCTGCTCCTGCTCCTGCTCCCGCTCCCGCTCCCGCTCCTGCTCCTTACCACGAAGTGAAGCCTGCCCCTGCCCCTGCTCCCGCTCCTCACCACGAAGTAAAGCCGGCTCCGGCTCCGGTCCCAGCCCCTGCTCAGCCCGAGGGAGCCAAGCCTGAAGAGGGCAAATACGGCAATGCTCCCTCAGTTCCTGTAACAGTGCCTAAGTCCGGAGCCACCTACAACCGCGTCTCTGTCGGCATCGCCGTCTTTGCAGGTATTGCCAGCATGATGCTTCTGTGAGCTTCAAATTTAGTCTTGTGATGAAAGTGCGCTGAACGAAGCACCACTGAAAGGGATACGTTGGAAGCGGCAAGATAGTGTTTATAAAAAAATGGTGTTATGTCTGCAAGATCTTTGGAATAGGGCCTTTGAGATTATCTTTGGATTCATAGATGACTAGTAGCTTTCAATTGATCGTCCCCTCCTTTTGTTTCACTTCTCTCACATAATGAAGAGAACCACGCCCATCGAATGCCCGTTTACTATGGGCGGGAATTTAGTCGGAGTAAGGATCGGATCGAGAGGCATACCGCCGACCTGATGCTTTGTCATTCCAAGCTGACGTCAATATCCTTACCTAGGTAACAGTGCGGGGCAGGATCTCCTGGAGGTCCTGGAGGTCCTGGAGGATACTAATGGCTGTGGCATATTCCCCTTAAGGAAAGGCACGATTTTGACCATCGCATCGATGGTGGGAATTATAAGAACCTGACATCCATGGATAGAATCTTTATTGGAGACATAGCACTCAAATATTATGAACTGCACAGATTTAATAAAATCTGCTGAACCGCCAAGTCATGCTCCTGTTACCTTGACCTTCATTTCCCAGTTGGCTGTAGTTTGAGGTCTTGCTGCACTCTGTACATCTGGCAGAACCCCCTCCTTCGTGGTCAGTTTTATCTCCGAGCTACAGTACCGAAGACAAAGGTATAAAACAACGCCTTCAGGCTTCATTTATTTCCTCTGATATCCAAGACCTTCAGAAAACATTCTACTCGTGATTGAGCCAATATGAAAGACAACAGCATTCCTCTTTATACTTCGCCCCAGTTGGGCCAAAAAGTCACTGACTACGCAGAGCAACACTCAACCCCGTTACCCAAGCACATTAGTGAATACCATGCGGATGTCTCTGCCACCAGAGAGGATTCTTACTATATGAGCTCTGTTTTTCAGTCTCAATATAATACCTTTCTTGCAAAATCTATTCGTGCTACAAGGGGTAGGTCAAGATGCCTCAACATGGAACTAGATTCCCTGAGGCTTTTCTCATCAGCCAGGAGAGCAATGCTGATCACCACCCAATAGTTCTAGAAATCGGTGTCTATGTTGGCTTCTCCGCCCTCGTATGGGCTGACGCTGTGGGACCGAGCGGACATGTGACTGGCTTGGAGTTCGAGCCTGAGTACGCTGAATTATCCAAGAAGGCTTTCGCAGCCAATGGAGTCGATAATGTTGAGATCATCGTCGGCCCTGCTTCTGAGTCGTGAGTTATTCACATATGTATTATTTTACACCCTAAATTACTGATGCTTGAACAGTTTACCCAAACTCAACACCACCGAGCCCTATGATCTTGTTTTCATTGATGCAGACAAGACAGGTTATCCGGGATACTTAAAGCAATTGCTCGAGTTGTCGGAGCCTGGTAACCCGAACAGAATCCTTCGGCCAGGCGCTCTCATCGTCTCAGATAATGTGCTGCGCCGAGGGTTGGTTGCGGACGACAAAGCGCTCGGTGACGATGAGCTCAAAGGTGATCAATTGAAAAACCTTTTAGCTGTGAGACAGTTCAATGATTTGGCACTGCAGAGCCCACGACTTGAGACATTTCTCCTGCCGTTGTGGGATGGTGTCAATGTTTCCCGTCTTCTTGATTAGTGGTAGCACTGTCTCAACTGGAGGACAATCAGAATGATATATGGTTATATGTATTAACTAGGGCTAAATGAATATAAAGACAAGAAAAAAATCGTCGTGACACACCCTAGGCTGGTATCGTCTCCATTGATATTCACACTTCATGATCTCGTATTTGGAAAACCATGTCTGTGCATTATTATATTCCAAATGTCGTTATTACACCCCCTTCTTCTGACTGGCGGTAAGTGATTGATTCTGACAAACATTACCGAAAGGTAAATTGATTAATTAGTAGCGGGTGGGAGAAGAGTTGTAGGCCGCCATCTTCTTGTTCTCGCGGTTGCGGCGACGGCGGCCAGAACAGCAGGTAACGAAGACGGCGATAGTGCCAATAAGACAGAGAATAGCTGCGGCGAGTACGAGCCAGATACCAACAGACCAGCGAGCGCTGGCAGAGGTGTCTCGGTTGATACGTCGTCTGACAATGGAAAATCCAGCGAAGTCACAAGCCAGGGCAATGATAGTAACAAAGAAGGCCAGGAGTGAAACAAGCGTGGACATGAGGGAGCCAAAGATGCCGGCACCAAGAGCCAGAAGGAAGGCAATGAAGCAAAGTCCAGCACCAATAGGATGCAGGACCATGACATATGTTAGGGCCTTTGCAGTGTCCGAGCCAGCCTTGGAGAAGTCGGTGCCGGCGACAGCATTGGAAGGGTTGTAGCCAATGCGAGCGCTTGTACAACTATCGCTGCGGGTTATTAGACGACGAAATCAGACATGGTGGTGATATGAACTTACCTCCCGCTGCTTCTTGTGACACAATACCCAAAAGTTCCAAAATTCACACCATTTCCTCCTCCAGAGTTGCCGTTCAAGTTGACCTTGAGGAGGGCAATGTCATTGACAACAGGAGCTGTAATGCTCACGACAATGAGCATGACTGTTGCTGCCAAGAGAAAAAAGGCACCAATATGGTGAATGAATCGTCCCAGACCCATTTTGATGGCTATGGTATGGTATGGTTTGGAAGTAGTGGTAGTGTTGAGCGTCTGCTACTCAAGGATTGCAGGAAATTATAAGTTATTAAGAGGAAACGAATCCGCTTGCCGATTGGAAGTGATGTAAGACAATACGAAAATAAATGGCAAGAAACCGAGAGAAGCAGGCCGAGATATATAGTCACTCGGTCGTATGAGGGTTCCCGTGTCATGGATTCATGGAGCCAATGCCAGGAACCAACATTGTGCAGAGTCGTTACGTGAGACGTCATCACTAAGCCCTGTTCCAGGTCTCGTGCGTGCCGAAATCCGTCATGATCAAAGCCAAGACAGGCTATATCGTGGTATAGCATCCTCGTCGCAAGAAGCCGTCTCTACTACGTAGTGACGTAGAGTTGGTGGCTTTGGCCGAATCGTGGCTCATCTACCGGGGTGTGGGCCGCCCCGAATTTCTTGATTCGGGTGTCTCTTTCGTGTCAATTAGATGATTTAGATCAATCTTGGCCTTCTGACCCTGCATTTCAGACGAGACTAACCCACCTGGGTCAGCTTGTACCAAGATCCTTGTTTGGAAGTTCTGCTTGTTTCTTTTCCCAATCAGCGTCACACTTATCTTAGTGTGAACTGTAATGTGGTTCAGAAAAGCAGGTGGGTGAATACCAGACATCAATGCACGAGGAGAAATCGCTTGTTAGACTACTCGGTGAACCCCGTTCTGAGTCGAGCTGCCTGTGCAGGCATTGATTGTGTACTTATATCTGTGTCTGGGTGCAGTGTAATCTTTTCTCCCAGTCGTGCGCTGCATATTGCGATAACTAGTCAAGATCTGCGCTTTGCAGAGAAAGAAGCAAATCGTCAACATGGCTGAGTTAATAAGGTGGAGAATCGTAGAAATGTGTTGCGCAAGTGCCGCCTAAGCCTTGGGCAATGAATGAAGCTGAGATTGATTCAAATGTCTTGGTCTTCAGAAGTGGTACGCGTCGCTTGCTCATCCACCTTTGATTGCTGGCGGGGCAGTATATGTTCTCGACGCACCCATTCTCCCACTGTCTGCGGTATTGGCTCTCTAGGCGGTGTTTTTATCTTCGTCGGAATCCAATTGCGGGTTTGTAATCTGTCAATCTTTCTGGAATCCATTGTTGGTTCGTGGCCGAAATCAACGGCCCAATGGCTCAAGCCCCTGGCTGCGATGCTATCAGGGAGCGACTGTTGCAGAGTTTTCGAAGCAAGAGTCTTATTTTCTGTGACAAAGTCTGGCCAGACGCTCGCGAGAAACGAGCTGGAGCTGCCCTTATGATTATATGCGGGAGACTCCGTTATTTCAATGACAAATTTGTTGTCTTCTGGGTTAGAAGACTGCGAAGGCTGCTTTTCAAAACGCGGTTTTAGCCCGTCAACTTTCACAACAGACCTTGGCTCCTTGCAGGATGAAGGAACGGTAATGTTGACTGGGCTTGAAGAGACGGCTTTGGTGGCAGCTTCACTTTCTTTCATCAGTGATATGAAGGCAGAACCTTGACCCTACAGTTCAGATAGTCAGCGAAAACAGCTAGTGTCCACACAGTTCGAAATCAGCCATACCGGCATGAGCTTAAAGAACTCTACTGGGCCATATTGTTCAAGCGCTCTCAGAACAGAGCGTCTCTCAGCAAAATTGACTGGCGCGGGCGAGACGAAGAGACGTATAGAGCGCTTCCCGATTTCTATATTCTTGAGATGAGTCGTAGCCATACGCTCAGTTTTCGCGGCTAATTGGGCTGCTCTGTAGGTTTTCGAAGCAGACATGTTGATGTGGTCCTCAGAGTTGGTGATGTGAAGAATTCAATGTTAAGGAAACGATCCACTGGGCTACATTTCATATTCAATTTGTAGCTTGACTTTTCCTCCACTATCGGCTCGGCTTCGGTGGGGCCGGACTCCAACTCAGGTACGGCCAGAGCTCTTCACCTATTGGATCCATTCTTTGTTGCTTTCAACCTGGAGCTCCAAACATTTCGAACCGAACCAGAGCGACCTGTTATTAATCCCCAGAATCCCTGCCACCTCTTGAAGTCATTGCTGGAAGTGCAACTTACCTGTTGACACGGCGCATTTTACATCCTCACATAAGAGATACAACTCTATTCGCGCCCTCACAAGAGGGCATCACCACTTTCGCGATGGCGACACCAACAGCCGCAAAGCATGCTTCGCAACAGGGCCGGACCCCCTCGCAACTCGCCGCCGCGACTCCTCCTGTATCGACTCCCTTCTCCAATCCTGCCCATGTTGTCTTTTCGCCCAGGGGGCCACGATCATCCCCTCAACAATTCAAGAAGTCGCCTGCCGCATCAACCTTGATGGCGCACGCCTCCAACGCTCCTCTTAACTTCGACAGCCCTTCCACGGCTGCCGCAATGGGCGCCCTTGGAATACCCGGTGGGCTCGATATGGGTCTCGATAATGTCGGTGTTGGTGGCCTGGGCTCTTTGGGTGCTCTGGCGAGTGAGGACGACAAGTTGAAACGCCTGGAAACGATCATAGCCACCTTGGATGTAATCATATTGTCTCCTATGCGATTGGACGTGTTACTAATTCAGTGTAGCGAAAGAAGGGGCTTGTGAGCGAGGCAGGACTTGAGCGCCTGGCGCAACGAATAGGACTGGACTGCCTTTCGGAGGATCACACAGCACCCGACGGTCGAAAGCAAAGAACTCTTGTGATAGCGGGCTCAGCCATTCAGCTGGAAATCACCCTGCACAATAATATTGTCGAAAATATATCACTGGCCTTCCCAGAATCTGCTCGCTCAGTCACCGACCATGTTACCCGAGCAAGCGAGATTCTCTTGAGGGACTTGCAACTTCTTCCCAACCAGAGCCCACTGACAAAAACTCTTGACAAGTTCGCGGCCAATCTCGAGCGACTAGCCGTCCTTGATAAGCTTAGCATCATCCCTGGTCTCGATTGCCATGAGGCATTGGCTGGTATTTATGTGAGCTTAGAAAGGCTTCATCAATGGGATGTTGCTCGGCTTCGTGATGAACCCGGAATGGGTGGCAAGCCGGACAGTGAATTGTCTACCATGGCGATGTGCACGCGACATGGCTACCCCGTTATGCATTCAAAAGACCGAGTGGGTCTCGCACTCCAGTACTGGAAGGCCCTTCGCCTCGTACAGCCAACCAACACCAAGTTGGCTTCATTCGCTTCTTCTCATGAACCGGTTTGGTCTCTTCTTATTGGGTGTGCTTCAACAGGAGGCATGGGCCACATGCCTGTTCGAGTCTCTGAGGACTGGATCTCCAAGGATGTTGTGAAGGCAGAGCCCTCGATGGACCCTAAACGTCCCAATCTGGACTGGCAGGAACCCGATAAAGTCGTGCTTCCGCACTCAGAAGAAAACAAGGATGCTAGCATGGAGATGCTCCAGCCAGATCTCTCAACAGCCAGGGTGCCACAGGTTATGTTCGTCGCCACCTTTGACCCTCCTGTCATCCTGCCCCAGAACGACTGGCTCCGGCTGCACTCATATGCCAATGTCAACGCAAACCCTTTGTTTGGGTACTCCCCAACTTTTGACAGTCTTTTCTTCCCTATCCCCCCCGGAAGTGCTCAGGATCCTAGCGAGCTCCGGGCAATCTCTCGCAGCCGTGATGTCCGTATCTACAGCAAAGATCAGAAAGCTATCATTAAGCCTCATCAGAACACATTGTATATCTATAAGCAAATATATTCACAAGTGGTGACAGAAATTCCATTCTCTCATCCTCAGCAGCTCATCGAAATGCTCCCCTTGCTTCGACAGTATGCGTTTGTCGCAACTTTGCTAGAGAACAGCTTTGGATCACAGACGAACGAAGTTGAGAGATTACCCAAACAAGGGAACACCGCAACGCCGGTGCCGAAATCCAATTTAACTACCAGAGATGAGTTGGCGGAGTTTATGAGCTCAGCTTCTGTGACTGACGAGCATCCCTCTGCTGCACTGGAGGTCAAGCTTGACGTTACGCTGTGGGTTCATCCAATTCCACACCTTCAAGTTGTCTTCCCATTCCGAGATTCCACTGCCAATATTACCTTAAAGGTACTCGAGGACGGAATTGTGGAAGTCGTCGAGGAGAATGTCATTCCTCGTGGCGATGATAGTAGAATGAAGGGCAAAGAACTCAAGCGGGCAGATTTGGGAAAGCTGCTAGAATATATGGAGGATCTTTGCAAATGGGCAGAATGGATTCGGACAAGACTTGCATGAGTCGTTAAAACTTGATATGATGGTTGGACAGGAACTAGGAGTTGAACGATACCCTCTAAGTGTCATACAAAGTGGATAGGCGGAGAAAACTGAACGACTTATGCTACCATGGTATGAACCATACCTTTCCTCATGACATGACAGAAAACCCAACTTCAATGTTACAACATAAACATAACAAATCTCAAAGCCTAGGCCTAGATTTAGTGATCAGCGATGTAGCCCCTCAGTCCCACCATTGCATCACGCTGCGACTTCCCTTCCTCCTTAATCTTCTTGACACGAATTACGCTGTCGTCCAGAGTGCGTATGGCACAGCTGCCATCGCCTTGATCCCAAATTGGAGTCTCCAAGACAACCCCAGTGTCCTCAAGGAGGCGGACTTTTGCTCCATGATTCCTGATATCCTCTGAGGATATGGTCTCGACATCTTGGAAAATTAAACGCTTTTTATCTCCCTTCTTGTTGACAGCATGAGTCCATACTGACCCAAGAACTCGTATCCTTCGCACAATGTCGTCCCCTGTCCACTGAGTCCATCTTATACGTCCATCAGCCTTTGTGACCTTGGGCGCGTGTACGAGCTGCTCGTCGCTCAGCTCTCCTGCTCTCCATCCTGTATTCTGGCGAGGTGGCACATACACTCCATCTTGTAGACCTTGAATTAACATTTGCGCTCCAATTGGTGCCAGGAGGCTTGTCAGTTCCTGGACGGTGCAGCCTGGAGGTATCGATATTCCGGGACGAGAGGTTTGAGACAGGACAGTTCCATGATCGAAAGTTCTGTGGTCTAGTGTTTGTAATGAGACTCCCGTGTAGTCATATCCTTGGAGAATCGCATGGTGGATAGGAGCAGGCCCACGAAGACTACTTTTTGTTTAGGTTTCTGGCGGAAGTATGCGGCAAGAGACTTACTCAGGTAGCAGAGAAGGATGCACGTTGAGTCCGCCATATTTGGCCGAAGTTAAGATCCTGGGCGGGACGAATAGTCCGAAGGACACTGCTATCACAAGATTTGTTCCTTCAGGGAGCTACCGTTTTTAGTCACTAAGTTTCCAGGAAGTGCTCAGCAAGGAAGCACGCAAACTTACATCCCATCCTGTAAAGGTTTTGCGCTGGTGAATATTCAATCTCAAATTTTCTGCCAGCAACTTACAAGGTACTAAATCGATACATAAGTTAAACATCGTGGTTTTCTCATAGATTTGGCATACCTTCTCTCAATGTTTTGAAACCTCTTCCCATGCGTCGTGGCGGCAAAACCATAACATCCAACGACTCTACAAGATTCTTATTGTGGCGATGCTCTTCATGAAGAGCTTTCAGAGATGCGCAACTGAACTCATCAGATCCGCAGAAGAGAATGCGCAGCGGGTCTGGCGAGTTTCGAGTCACACTTTGCGAGAAGAGCCTTCGCCATCGAGGAATTCGCACATCGAGCAATGATCTAGATTTGGCAACGGTAAATAGAATCATGCTCTCAAGTTTAGTATCGAGCCACTTGGTTCTGTTCGTAATTTGTCGGCGTATTTTATCAATACAGGTTGGCAGCCTGAGGTGACTATGAAACAATCGCGTTTGTTGCATCTCCGCTTATTTGCATTGGCTTTTTTGGCATGAAGGAAGACCTATCTCACTCGCTTGAACTGAGCAGAGCCTGAGAAGGGTTCAGAAGGAACTTTACACCATACAAAAACCCTTACCATGAAACCTGGCAATTCTATCAAATTGTTTTTGTGCTTTATTTGTTCTTCATTTGTTCATTTGACAAATAGGTTGTTACGGAGCAAAGTCATCGCTCATATAAAGGTCATTGCTGTATACGGGCACGCACCTTTGGAAGCAAGCAAAGAACTCATGGGCTATTATGCATTTGAAAACTAAATAGGTAGGTGGCAGGCAGAAGCTGGAGGAGTCTGGTATTATTAGGTGATTGTGAACTGCGAACCAAAACTCAAGACCGTCCAAAAGTGATGTCGGTGGTTCATAAGCTAGATATTGAGCCTTATTGCTATCTTCACCCGCATGTAAACATAGTTATTTGGTTAACAATTCATTACATAAGTCTTTAGTTGACAGTTCAACTGCATTTTCATGAAGAATCACACTTGTTGAAGTGATGTTTAGGTAGCCCCTAGTGATGGCAAAGAATAGTCAAATCTTACCCAGCAACTGGGTCCAGACAGTAAATAGCATTGTTTATTTTGATTTGTTTAGAAGAGATCATCCACGGCCTTATCAGCATCTTTTTGGATCAATTCGACCATGCCCTGAAGAAGACTGTTAGATTCTGGTGAGTATGGTTAAACGGGTCCACAAACCTTGGGCATGATAGGCTTGCCGTCTTCACCCTGTACATATCGGAAGGGCATCTCGGTGCTCTCGTGTTCGTTGAATTTGAGCTCAGGGAAGTCCAGGTAGGGCACCTGATCAAGTGGTACTGGTGGTTATCATAAGCTTCCGAGCTACAGGGGCCCAATAGGCGCATAACGAACCCTTGTCTTGAACAACAATACGAGTAACCCGGACGGCCGTATCTGTTGTCATCTGCTTGGGGCCGAGTCTGCGACCTTCAAAGCCCTTCTTTCGAAGCTCTGAAGTACGGTCTAAGATCTCTGGTCAAAATGTATCAAAAAAAAATAAAGAAAATCGTGAGAGTCACAAACCTCGAGGAGGATCATCGCCTATCACACAAACATGAAACGTTAGTAACAGTACGTCTGCCGTTCCTCATGCATTTTACGTACCAAGAATGCCTCCAAATAAGAACGCATCAAAGTTCTCACCATCCTCAGGAGAGAGATCCTTGGCGGCTGATGGATCTAGCAGGCAAACTCGCGACTTGTTGGCGGCGTAGAGCTCCTCAACACCACGCTGCTCAGCAGTGAAGGCGGGGTTGCTGGCCAGGTCTGTTGGAACCTGGAACGCAGAAGGCAAACTGGAGAGGATGAAAGAACCATGTGTCGCTTGTGTCTCGCGTGCAATGGCCAGATACTCGAGTTCGGACCAAGGGCCTAGCTCTGGGTCGAGATGCTCGACAATAAAAGTCTTCCCAGAGGCTGCCATTTCTTCTTTGTTCTCTGGCGAGGGGTGATGCTGAGTAAAGGTCAGTGGCGCGTACACTAGGCAAGTAATGGTGGTAAATACTGAAGGTTTGAGCTATTGATTGATGTCTTCTAATATTGATAGACGTTCAGTTGCACCTTGAATATGAGACTTTACAAAAGTGAATGTGGTGGAGACTCTGATTGGTTTAGTTGGAGAGGGTTAAGGTAGGGTACCTTATCCATCTGTCTACTCCGTAGTAGCTTGAAAGTTAGTTCATAAATAGCCTTGAAGCAATAGTGATCATCGAGCAGATGCACCAAGATTTTTAATCCATTCCTCTCGCCTTTCTAATATTGAATATCGCTATTTCTTCTTGATTTCGAACTTGATCAAAAATGTAGAAGAATGTCGGGAAATAAAAACAACAGAGTAAGTCTGTGATGACTGATCATTGGAGGTCATGCAGTCGATACATTGGTTACCGTTTACTGACGTTAGTACCGTGTAGTGTACTTTATTGGTGCTGTTATATCCGATGCTCACGAAGCTATTTCTTATTGAGTACCAGTAGGAGCAAAGTCAACAGCGCCACGATACTAAAAAAGACAAACATGAACACGCCGGCCAACAGGAACCGGCATAAAGGAATTAAAGGTTATGTATTATTGATTACGCCGGAGTGAAGTTGAATAAAAAGAAGAAGAAAATGCGTGGTTCTTATGGACACCAAAGGAGTAGGTAGGTAGTCCAAACTAGAGGCAAATGCCTAGTGGACCCCTGCCCGGAGGAATTACCTCCCTACCTCATCCACTGCAACCAGAATTAAAGCGCCAAGCCACAGCTGCGACCAGCGGCAGTATGTACTGTACGGAAGCTACAGCATCGCCCCCACTAGAACCCGTCCCGGGGCCACCTCATCTCTCCTGGACTAACGTAACTTAGGTCCCAAGTACTGGCTGGATTGTCCCTTTATCAACCCAGGCACCTTCATTCCAACAGCAACTCTGATTGCTTTCCATGTCGTCGTCGACGAGGAGGACCTTCAATTCTTTGTTTGTTTTATCTTCACATTCCGTCCTCGTATAAGTACTCACCCTTCCTTTCTGTGTTCTTTTAACATTACCCGCGGCGTCCTTCGTCCGCAACTTCATCATGGTTCTCAAATCCATGATTCCGTCCCCGAGACGATGGGCCGCCCTTGTCTCCTTCTGCCTCGCACCAACTTTAGCCATCGCTGTAAACGATGCGACCACAACAAAAGCTGCAGCTGCCGACTACTATGTTCGCGACCTTCCGGGGTTACCCACCGATGGGCCCGATGTCAAGATGCACGCCGGGTTAGACAAACTGTTTCCTCCCTCTGCTCCAGGCTTACTGACGCATCCGTGTGCCTTTTAGTCATATCGAAGTCACCCCAGATACGCATGGGAACTTGTTCTTTTGGCATTTTGAGAACCAACATATCGCCGATAGACAACGGACTGTTATTTGGATCAATGGTGGACCAGGCTGCAGTTCAGAAGATGGCTCCATGATGGAAATTGGCCCCTATCGGCTCAAAGATCAAGACCATTTGGTCTACAACAATGGCTCGTGGAACGAATTCGCCAACCTGCTGTTCGTCGATAACCCTGTAGGCACCGGCTTCAGCTCGGTCGACACCAATAACTATATACACGAACTTAAGGAAATGGCGGATCAATTTGTCAAATTCCTTGAGAAGTGGTTCGCTCTCTTTCCCCAGTACGATCGCGATGATGTGAGCAACCTCTTCCTTTTGGGCATTTCAATTTACTAAGAACAACGCAGATATACATTGCAGGCGAGTCTTACGCCGGACAACATATCCCATACATCGCCAGGGCTATTCTCGATCGCAATATGAAGAATCCTGCAACCGCATGGAACCTGAAAGGACTATTGATTGGCAATGGCTGGATCGACCCAATCGAACAGTATCCCGCTTACATTACATTTGCCATTCAGAAGGGTCTGATTAAGAAGGACTCCGACGAGCACAAGCAACTGCAAGGCGATCTGCGCAATTGTCAAAGAATGATGGCCTCGGATGTTGGCCATGTTGATTACGGCGAATGCGAAGCTATCTTGTCAAACATGCTCAGACTAACCAAGAACGGTGACGGCGATAATGCATGCGTTAATATGTACGATGTGCGACTGAAAGATTCATACCCTAGCTGTGGCATGAACTGGCCTCCGGATCTGGTGCACCTAACTCCTTACTTGAGAAAGCCCGAGGTTACGAAGGCCCTTCACGTCGATGGCATTAAGAAATCTGTCGGTTGGACCGAGTGCAACGGTGCTGTTGGAGGTGCCTTCAACGCAAGGAAGTCTAAACCCTCGGTTGATCTCCTGCCCGCTCTCCTCAAGGAAGTTCCTATCATGCTCTTCTCTGGAGCTGAAGATCTCATTTGCAACCACATCGGAACTGAAAACATGATTAGCAAGATGGAGTGGAACGGTGGGAAGGGTTTCGAAGTAACACCCGGCAACTGGGCTCCTCGGCGTGACTGGACTTTTGAGGACGAGACAGCTGGTTTCTGGCAAGAGGCCCGAAACCTAACATATGTTCTTGTCTACAACTCCTCCCACATGGTCCCTTTCGACCTTCCACGACGAAGCCGAGATATGCTAGACCGCTTCATGGGCGTTGATATCAGCAGAGTTGGTGGTGACCCTGCTGACAGTCGCATTGATGGCGAGAAGGGGCCAAAAACCAGCGTTGGCGATGCCAAGAACAGTACTAAGACCGCTGACGAGGAACACCAAAAGCAGTTGGACGAGGCCAAGTGGGCAGCATACTACAAGTCCGGCGAAATTGTTCTGGTCATCGTCATCATTGGTGTCATCGCCTGGGGATACTGGATCTGGCGCGAACGTCGCAGGGGCGCTGCCTATTCTGCTTTGGCTGATCACGATCTTTCCAGCCGACCCAACGGCCACCGAGCCAAGTCACAGCCTGGGGATCTTGAGTCGGCGGCTTTTGATGAAAGCGAACTCGACGATTTGCATGTAACAACACCGGGAACTAGCAACAGTGCTAGGTTTCCAGCGAATCATGACAGTAGCGAAAAGTTTGTCACCAAGTACGCCGAATAATGGAAAGCCAAGGTCATGAATGGGCCTCGTTTCCACCCTGGATAAGATTGCTCTGGTTGTATATTTAGCTGGCGCCCTGGTTCTTTTGCATAAAGTGGTTGGTTCTGTCATAATTGGGAGGCCTGGCGTTTTCCTCATTCATATCGCGAATCAAATCAATTTTGTCATCATCTAAGTTGGTAATCCTACGCCGACAAACTCCGTATCTAGATCTGAACCCTCCGTGAAACCTTGCTCCGAGATCCTTGTGTGACTTGCAGCCTGTGTATCGTGTTCCATGTTCCCAAGCAAACAGTCCACCTATCAAGTAAAGCTTGTATTTACGCCTGCAGTGCTGCACCATCGTTGCCCATGAAGAAAGAAAAATTGTATAAGTCAAAGTTTAGAGTTGCACATCGTTATTGAGCAGGCGAACTTCTTCACCTGGCTTGAAGGGAGGAAGGCCAATATAAGGGCATCCGTCACAACGGAAAGCGTCGCCAAGGGAACAGTTGCCGCATGAGCCGACCTTACCTTGCACAGTGAAGTCGATCTCGGCCAAGTCGTCTGTTGCCAACTTAATGCTCTCAAGTTTCTTGTCGGCGGTTGCGCGTTTGTCGGCGTCTTCGACAGCAAGTCGTTCGGCCAAACCACAGGTGCAGTCCTTGCAGGCCCGACGACGTTTGCCAGCCTTGGGTTGACATTCGGCAGCTAGTATGTTGTCAGGGTCATGTTCGACTACGGAAGCACTTGCAGGGGTCACATACGGATATTGATGGGTCTCGCGAGATCCGCTTCAGTCATGAGAGTATCCTCGTCAATTAGATCGTCGTCCTCAAGGTCGTCTTCAAGATCGATGAAGCCGACGCCGGCAGGGACCGCTGGTTTCGGTTTCGCCTCAGTGGGCTTCCTCTTCGGGTTCAGAGGGACGGAGCCATCTGCGAGAGGAGCGGGCTGGGATTTCTTCTTGCCAAACTTCAGAGTAATGGCTCCGTCATTCTCACCGTAGTCGGGTTTCTCAAAACCACCCCGCGATGATATCAACCCAGCCAAAACTGCTTCTTTTGACAAAGTGGACTCCTCCAGGCTGTTGCCATCTTGAGACTGTAGGCGACCGCTAGGCTTTAAGGACTCGGCGAGAGGTCCAAGGAGAGTTCGGTTCATCAAAGCGAGGGATTCGCCCAACATAGAAGAGGCATCGGACAGGACCAAGACAAGGTCGTAGGTGGAAGGAGGTAATGTGACCAATCCCAAGGAGAGACGGTCAAGCATCTGGAGATCGGTGACGGAGCGATCGTAATTGGCGAGGATAGATGTGAGAGCGTCGGAATTGGAAGCAAGAGAAGGAGGCGCCAGAAGAAGTGTTCGCTTGGGTGGCGAGGTAGATTGGACAGACTTTGTGACAGGCATGACGAAGTCGTCACTAGGATCGATCATGAGGGTCGCGGGCGCCATGGCGAGTGAATAGACAGCAGAAAGGCAAAATCAATGGGAGGGGTAGGGAACAAGACAGTAGAGAAAGATGAGGGACAGGACGTTTTTAAGATCTCCCAAGGTGATGTTAGACCCAGACTTTTTGACTCGGCGGTCGCTAGTGTCCTGGATTAGTCAAAGAACGGCAGTACCGTGCACAGCCAATATGAACTGTGTAACATGCCCCAGCATACGAGAGACTGTACAGTGTGGCCTGACTATCAGATGAACGGTACTGCATCTGATATCAGGGTTGCGGGGTCGTTTTTCTGCTTTTCCACGGCGGGGGGGCTTTTGGCTTCTTCGAAGGGGCCTTTATTCCGACTGCGGAGACGCCGAGTACTTCTGCCGAATTAAAAGGTCATTACGAGAGCCCATCATATTGGGAACGGCTTTGCAATCATGCAGTCACAATCAGTTGTCGCTGATAAGTTGATAACGAAGTAACCTCTAAGAATTGATGTTTGATGTTGCCGTTTGCATTTACCGGAGATGCAAGAAATTTGTGGTCTTTGATGCCTAAGAGTTACCTGTCAAACCATACGACTTGATCTTTCTCACCCTGTTTGGTTTCGAGCTCTTCTTTTCTTCCACGCTTCAATTCTAGGTACCTGACCTCGGGGAGCAATAAAACACCAGACCTTGATTTAGGGTGTCAAAATAAACTCAATAGAAGATATGCTAAATTTAGGCAAGTTCACCTAAGTCTTTTTGTCATTTAGGATCAAGGTCCTAAGTTTTCTTTTCCCCTAGCCTGAGCAGTGGGTAGCTGACATATGATCATTGGTAATCCGAGCCAAGGGTGGGGGAGACAACGGCTCGGAACCACCTACCGTAGATATTGCAGTACGGGTCGGGAACGGGCGGTGGGCGATGTCGGACCAATCCCGAACAGTACGATTGCTGTTTGGTTTCGATATGCGCCATTGTCATAGGTTGTCTGTCACTGTGCTCTTGGGCTCAATCTCGTGAGCGGATGATACGGGCATGGGAGCCGCGATCCCGGCCCTCAGCTTGTAGCCTGCAGCCTTCGTGGCTTCCCATTTCGTGTAATTGTGGAGAGTCTTTTTTCTGGGGTATTAGTTAAATGTTAGAGTGCTCATGAAGTTATCCCCATTCGTAATTGTGAGGCTTAAAGCGACTGACTGGTGTTGCACAACAATTTTTGAAACAACACCAATTTTGATACAGCGCAAATCTCACCTGATCCTTTGTACTCGAAGCGTTCTGAGTTGTCTTTTTCAGTCCCGTACAGTTTCTAGGTCGGTGGGTGACGATATATTGGTTGAATATACAACTTGATCTGATCTCGTGTTACGCAATCTAGGTGTGACAAAGTCTCGATTTCTAGCTTTTGATTTCATATTAGAGCAGCAAGAAGGCAACTCGACTCTCTTTTGGTAGTATCAGTTGATTAGTATTTGTGCGCCGCCGGTATTTCTCTGGATCTCACTCGGTTCCTATAAGCAATATATGAGTGACAGCTTGCTGGGTAGGATCTAACTACTAGGTACCTAATATTATATTGACAAGAGAACATTCTTCATATTATTATCATCGCATGCTCTTCCTCCTGCTCCTGCTCCTCTTCTATTCTTGTATTAAAAGCCTATTTCAAGGTCTGCAGTATTCTGGTGCTTTGGTGCCTTTACTGCAGCCAAGTGATTGCCAGTGCTATGCAGCTGTCAGTGGCCGTCATTTTTTATTTCTCCTGCTTGATTTCACCGGCTCATGGAATAAACAAACGCATGTGTGTTTCTAATAAATTCTTGCCCCAGGCAACAGTGATTCACTGCCTTGTTCCATCCTGCTCTTTCTTTCCTGCTCTTTCTTTCCTCCTCCCTCCTCTTCGTCTTCTCCTTCCTCAACCACACTTGCATTCCTCAACATTTCTCATTGGCACAAGAAGGCACAGATCCTTGCGCTTACCTTTGAGAGTTATCTCTGAGATAAGGCTCTGCTTCGTTTCTACTCTTTTCAACTCTGAATGCCCTCGTGCTGAGGAACAACTTGCTGTTGTCTTTGCCGGTCAACGCTTCTGTTGATATTCAGACAATACTCAATCCTCAAGGTACGTAGAAGGTCAGATTTCTATCTCATCTCATATGTATTCTATCCATCAAAATTCCCTGTCGTCGTGGAACCGCCGTGATAAGTTCTGCTGTTGGCTATTTCACGTTTCGCGGTACTCGTCAGCCGCTTTCCGCGTTCGCGTTCTCCTTCTCATCTCGAGACATATTTTCAGCTGCTTGCTGTTTGCATCCGTTTCCAGAGTTATTTTCTCCCTTCTCGGAAGCCAGGGAGCCTTTATTACTTCATTCCCTTCTGCATCTGCCGTTACTAAACACTCATTTCATCTCTGCTCACATATAGTAACGACCGCATTTAGACTCGAACTGAGGATCTACCTCCATCATGTCCGACTGGAACAACGACCAGAGTGGTTCGGCCCATCCGAACACATTTGAGGAAGATAACTGGACCAGCGGGGGCCAAGCTGGGTATGTGCTGTCAGTTGTGTTTATCTGGAACCCGATATACTGACCTTCATAGAAGCGCATCCGCCAACAACGCCGGCTTCGGCAACGATGGTTTTGACGATGGCGCTGGTTTTGTAGGCGAACAGCCCGCTGGTGATGACAAGTGTTTCGGCTGTGGCGAGACTGGGTAAGAGCCAACTTTCTGGGAAACCACATCATCTAACAGGCTCAGTCACCGCCGTGCCGAGTGTCCCAACCCTCAGGAGATGACCTGCCGCTTTTGTAAGCAGCCTGGTCATATGATCAAGGAGTGTCCCGATAAGCCCCCTATGATCTGCGAGAACTGTGGCGAAGAAGGTCAGTTTCATCCATTGCTGCGTGATGCTCTATGCTCATATGTCCAGGCCACATGCGCAAGAATTGCGAAAAGCCTCGCAAGATTAACCGCGACCACATCGCTGATGTCAGCGCCGATGACGCCTGGAACAAAATCAAACAGGCCGTCAGTGACCGAGACGTCGACGACGTCAAGGAGGCGGTTCAAGAGTATATCAAGGCCGTCGATGGTGATATTACCTATCGCCAGCTTCAGGAAGCATTGGTCGATCAGGGCATTGGCCTCTGGCTCATTCCGACTGAGCGAACTCTCGTCCAAGTTTTCACCAACATGGACCTTCAGGGCCATATCGACAAGAAATACACCATTTCTTATCGCTTTGTCGAGCACGCTGATCGTCCTCGCGAGCTTGAAGGATGGCCCAAGAGTCGGGACGAACTTCTCTCTCGTCTGGATGACGCTGGCGAAGTCGTGGATCGAGGTGTTCCTCTTTGCCTGAACTGCAAGGAACTTGGACATATCTCCAAGTTTTGTACTCAGGAGAAGACGGAACGTACCGATGCGGTCAAGATCTCTTGCTTCAACTGCGGTGCGGATGGCCACCGCGTCAGAGACTGTGAGTCAACCTATTGGTAGTCTGTCAACTGAACATGATACTAATCCATTAGGTCCTGAGCCCCGTGTGGACAAGAGTGCTTGCAGGAATTGCGGGTAAGCTTTGAACAAAAGAATCTGGAACTGTGAACTGACAGCACTAGCAAATCTGGTCACCGAGCCACTGACTGTGAGGAGCCTCCCAACCCCGCCAATGTCGAATGCCGCAAGTGCAACGAGAGTGAGTCTATATGATACATTTTGACTGTCGTTGTTCTAACTGTCGTAGTGGGTCACTTTGCCAAAGATTGTCCTCAAGGCGGTGGCAGCCGTGCTTGCCGCAACTGTGGCCAGGAGGGCCATATCGCCAAAGAATGTGACCAGCCTCGCGACATGTCGACTGTGACTTGCCGCAACTGTGAGAAGCAAGGCCACTTCAGCAAGGAGTGCCCCGAGCCGAAGGATTGTGAGTTACTTGCGTTGCTTATTGTCGTAATCGTGACTGACCAGTGTCCAGGGACTAAAGTTCAGTGCTCCAACTGTCAGGAGTATGGCCACACCAAAGTTCGATGCAAGGTCCCTCCTGTCGATGAGGCTGACGGCTTTGGTGTTGCTGGTGACGGGGACGGTGGATGGTCCAACGCTGATGCCGCGGGAGGTGGTGACGGCTACAGCAACCAGAACACTGGTGGCAACGACGGGTGGTAAACACCATTCATGGCATGAACCTGCTCTGCAAAACAGACTCTTCTGCGATTTTGATGCGTATAGTCGGTGGATGGCATTTAACGGACGAAACGAAGTAGCAAAAAATGGTGATGTTGGAAGCGATTTCGTCAGAGGTTGGCCGTTGGAAGTAATTAATCCATGCACCCACATAAATGCCTAATCAATTGAGCAGTCGCAATCGTTAATATTGGCCGCCTTGACCACTCAGCTAAGGTTTTCGTGACATGCTTGAAATGGTTACAGTGTGGTGAGATCAGGTATCATCAAATCATAGAGACCCATTGAGGTATTAGGATTGTGTCCATGGAGATATCCCCAGTATTCCCATGTGTTGGTGGCTAATTTATTTTCACATTTTACCGAGTGCAGCAAATGATTTCAAGTTGTTGGTCTGTATAATGCTGCAGAAGGGCTGTAAGTCGGACATACATTGTATTGTTAGGTATTCATTACTCAATATAATAGTTCAGCCAAGGCTGTGATGGAGACTGAGAACAAACGTTTCTGATCGCGATATTGTGTAAGTTCCGATGATACAATCTTGCTGCGATGTGTTCTCATATTCAGGTCGAAACTGTGTGGCAGCTCGTGCTTTACGATGTTGTTCGCAGCAATGATGCCTCATAGGCCTCCAGTGATGGGGGCTGTCAGTGCATCCCTCCAGCTTCATGGATACTGGGGGAAATAGCTGGTACCAGTGTCTGTTTTCCAGTTGTTTAATGGTTACGTGGGTATTGGTAGCGAAGGTGTTGTCTTGGGCTCGGCATGGTATGAGTACAGCCAAGTTGAGGCAATACCTGACGAGGTTGTTATTTGGAGGACTCAGCCATTTGATGGTTATGGCTGAGTTGACTAATAGGGACAGCGGTTGTGAATTGTGGTAGGAAATAACACAAGAATAAGACGTGGCGTAACTCAGCCCTACCACTGAAGATCTAACAATGTTTCAAGACATGTCATAACCGTCTCGGCAGTGTGTTCTATGTCTGTTACTAAATATGTAAATCTAACTACATATACAGTATGACTACCTGTACCCTCTGGTTAAAATACAAATTGAATAGTCAACTCTGTGTCTGGTAGGCCAGAATCGTAGGGAGCACTGTTCTAGTTGTTCATCGATCGGCTTCTATACCTGAGTCCCAGAATTGTGTGCTGGATTGCAATCCACATAGTAAGGTATGTAAGGGGATGTCTTTTGCATCCTAGTACCTCTGAAGATGCTGGGAAAGCACACCTTAACGATGGGCAAGAAATTAGACCATTAGGCTGAAGCCAATCAATGACACAGTAGCTATTCTGTCTCAGTTGCCTTTCATGGTTGCTAATTCAGATTGAAAAGTTATCATATAGGGTAACCAAGCAAAGTACATCTTAGGTAGACAGGTATCTAATCCAAGGTCCAAGGTGTTGGATCAAGCTAAGGTTAGTACCTCGGTACTTAGGTAGGTAGGTTTAAAAAAACCCCGAGTTATCCTGAGCAGAAGATCTGTATAATTACCGCCGTTATGATCTATCGTGACGACTACTATACGTCAGAATCACAGCAAAGTTACTAATATAGACGTCGTATGTACGTTAAGCAACATACCTACGAGGCTTGGCAAATAGGAGACATCCCCAACATTGAATGTAAGGCCCAATCTCGATCATATCTCAACAGTCCTTCCGGATCTCGATTATCACCAAATTGTCGATCGCTTTGTGAAAAGGGAATTACTCCAAGGGTGGTCAGTAGACTGAGTACCTGACGGTCTGACGGGGGGCAGAGCGTGACGAAGGAACATTCATTCCATGGCCACCTCGCTGGTAGTCGCATAGTTATTGGAGAAATGACAATTCTCGAAGCTGCTGATCTGAGACGAAGACCTTGAGAGTAGGCGAAGCAGGATGCTGGTGTCACTGAAATGTTTGGTAGTTACTTGGCTCGGCCGAGTCCACTTAAACGTCATGCTAGGACATGGGGCATCAAATTAGAGTTGTGGAAGCGGCTCTGCTGGGTACCTGGAGTTTCCAACCTCAACCTTAACAGGAATCTTGGTTAGAGTTACAGATCCATTTCGACATACACAATGTCAATTACTGGCCCAGTTTCAAGTTTCCGAAGTGATAGGGCTGTCTTGGTTATCTGCAATTCACATTTGAGGGAACTCATCTAGGCTGCGATTGCATCAAAACTCAACACTTACAAGTCTTTCCCTGGCCCGTGCATGGGCCGATGAATGGCATGAACGCCTGAGGGTAATCCCGTTGTATATGGATAAATCAGTCCGTCTGTTCGTTACCTCAACAAGTATTGCAAGCCAGAACTGTTGAACAGAACGAGTAGCAAGCACATGCTGTTCTGATTCATCGGTTCTCTTACCCCGGTAGGCGCATCGGCGCCAGTGCTAGCTTATGAAGTCGACTGGAGCTGTATTATTAGTGTCGGGGGCTGTGGAAAAGCTTGGAAATGGATGTCGAGAAATGCAAGGTAGTACTCGGCCGCCAGGCTTCAACGAAGTCCAGGTCTTCGAACAACCAATCGTGAACACAGGATAGGAGGAAGTTCAATTGAAACTGAACGGTAACGGTAACGGAGGCTTACGAAGCATTCCTTAATATGTTCAACATGGTGGTATGGAACAGACTAACATATATCCCGTTGTCAAATCAGACCGTGGAGAAGTCTGGAAAAGTAAGTGAGTGCCCCAGCTTGTTGACGAAGCTGATGTCCAGTGTCTGTTGCTTTGCCTCAAGAATCTGTTGACTTTGATGCGTGCGTAGACTAAATGCAACTAACAATGATAGGAACGAAGCCATTGAGCCATTGAGTATCTGATAACTCGCATGTCTGAATTGTGACTGGCTGAAAGAGCTGACGTCATGGACAAGTCATATGGCGCCCGAATAACTGCTGTACGAGTTCCTGACACAGTGTTTTGTCCTCGAGCATGTCTGACTTCAAGGTGACACAGTGTATCTTCCTTCCCCTCAGTACGCCAGGTTTTGCATAATGGGATTTGTTATCACGCCTGCTCTTGTCTCGCTGAAGCCCTATCACCAGCCAAGTGTTCACTTACTCACGTAGCCCTCACAAAAATGCCGAAGCACTTCTTGCATCTCCCCGAAAACTCGAACGCCATCAGAGTTTGACGTGATGCGAGAATACCACTGGACACAGACGACTTCACAGGACAACGCACACTTGTGCGCGAACACAATGCGATATTACTTGTGAATGGCCAGAGTGGATGGAGGACCCAACCCAGTCCAGGGGGGTCATGTCATTAGCGTGCAGCCTTGATTTCTAAGGTGGAACGTCGGCTGGTGAAAGCTTCAGTGTCAATCCGAATGTCCAGGTTTCTTATTGCTAATTCGCCCCTGGCGAAGAAAGGGGCTTCGCTTCAGAGCGGATGAAAGACAATGGGTCGTGTAAGCTGGGTGCTGATCGAGATAGACAACGACATGAACAAGAGCGCGTCTGATCAGAAGAGGCTCGCGACAGCAGTCAGCCAGTTCCTCTGCGCGAGTTAGGTGTGTGTGCATATGTAGTAGAGTTCAGGGGGTGTGTTGCAACCAACGTCGATCCCTCAACGACGCCTCCGACTTATAAATCCATGAAGGCCGGGAGGGGTTTTGAAGTATGTACTCAAAAAGTAGAAAGTTGCAGAAATGAGAGGCTCGTGGCGTCAGTACCAGCCAAGAGCAAAGAGTCTGATACAGCAACGTGACTTTGGAACCTTGGTTTCCAGAATGAAAGACCAGACAAGGGGCGGGACTCGGGAGCGTGCCCCCAGACTGGAACACAGAGTTCCAAGAGCACGGAGCTTTTCAACCAGCAGCATAGGGCTTCAAGTTTGGCTCTGCGCTCTGGTATCCAATCTCAGCTTAAATCTAATTGATCTAATCAAGATTGAGACAGTATTCGGATTTAGTCAGGGAACTGAAAACGGATCCAGTCGCGAGATTTCCAAGATTGAGAGTGGTGAAGGAATTATTGTTGTTGTCAAGATGAGCTTGACGAGGCCACTCCTTGCGTCATCACAGAAAGATGCGCCAATTGGATTGGATGAAGTGGGAATGACGGTGATGCTCCGGTCCAAGTGCCCACTTGCTTTACAGGCTCCTGCTGGAAATGGGGTATGGAGACAGAGAAAATGCTAGCATGTCTGGCATCCGCACAGTGTCAGTATTGGAAGCTGGTTATCTCATTTCATGATTTGGACCCGTTTGGAACCTTGGAAAAAGTATGTGCCTAATCAATTACGACTCCCAACGTTAAGGCCCTGATCGGTATCGAACATAACATGTTAGGTGGGTCGACAGAAGATACATCGTTAGCGCAGCATAATTGCTAGGTACCGAAGGTAACCCTTATCTTTAAATTATGAAAAAGCTAGGTCACGTGGCAGCTAGCTAAGTCACGTGACTAGGCCAGCTTGATCAAAATGACCAATCGGGTGCGGGTCGGGGAGGGTCTCGGCAGTCTCGGGCCACAGCCTTATCAGCCTTCTGACTTTGTTATGTAACTTGGCGTTATGTAAAGAGCCAGATATGCACATCTGGGGCG
>JAAQPG010001246.1:0-14818 GCA_013186905.1 Fusarium udum | reverse complement strand
GTCTTAGGGTTTTGTGCGTGTCTCAGGGTTTTGTGCCCAACTAAGCTTGCTTAGTTGGCCCCCCCCCGGCTTGAGCCAACGGGTAAAGAACAATCATCTGTTTGTCCGTGTCTGAAGATATCGACGGATCGGAGTTGATGGGTCTGGTTAAGATGTCCTCTCTTAGACTGTCGTATCCACTCCCAACCGAATATGTCGCCATGACACAGACCCCGAATCTCGTGTCAGGCACAGCTGTGTATAACACGGGCAGCGTTGATGTCGTATTCATTGGAGGACGAAATTGGGCCTTGCAAATTAAGCGATCCAAGGACCCTCCTGTTGCATCAGAACCCAAAGAAAGGGTCCCGGTTCTGGGATCCGTGTACAAAATGTGGTCTCCATCGCCCAAGGGAACAGGTCTGTAGTGATCCCTGATGTTGCTGGCGGTTATTTCTTGCGTTAGGCTTTGTTCTCTACCGCCATGCTGCTGCTGTTGTTGATCATAGCCATCGCGTGCTTCTATGAACTGGGAGAACTGATCGTATGCTCTGACGTCTCCACTCAGAAGGGTCATTGCCGTGACCCCTGTGTCGCTCCCTATAGTCAAGCCTCTGGGCTTGCTACCGGAATGTCGAAGACGTTTCCGACTGGACCGAATAGATTACCGAACGTCGCCGGATTTTTAAGTGCATCAACCGCATATGCCTTGTCAGATCATGCGCTTAGCGAGGTCACGCCTGATGGCACATCAAGAGGTAGGCAGTCGTGATCTGAGCAGATCTCAAAATGTGTGTATAGAATTCATATGTAGGTATGAGCGAATTTTCTCGTGATATGTGCTTGTTGATAGTTGGCCAAACGAATGATGATGATGGAGAAGAAAATGACCGCCTCAGTCATTGTTGGCCAGAGGAAAGCACTGTTGTCGAGATCACGGGATTGGAAGTCAAAGGGGAAGGGGCAGGTCATGGTACCTCTTGCTTAACGTAGATTCACGACTCGACTGCGCTTCAATTTCATGATTTCTATATGTCTTTGGTTATTCTAGACATGACTTTGACGGACAAAAAGCTAACGTGTATTCTTGCGATAAAGGAAAAGGACATTGGGGTACCTGCTCAAACTTCAACCCCCAAGCAAGCGCCATAATCATGCATGCCACCTTCACTAAACGTCATTAAACATTATTGCCTCCGTTGTCTCTCCACACGTTTTCGTCTCCTATGCCGAGTGTGCTATCGACACCCTGCAGAACGGGGCGCTCAGTCTCCTCTGTTGTCTGCGTGTCATCCGTGGGGATGGGTGGAGGTGGCTCATCGTAGATCCATGGCTGGGGAAGTCTGTATATCTGTTAGAATTCATATCATATGTGGTAGGAACATAATAACTTACGGGGCCACAAGACTGGGGTTGACGAATTGTAGACCCTTCTCTTTGTACTCGTCTAGGGTACTTCCACGACGCAGAATAGCCTGTGAGGGTCGAGGGCGGTCCTCGTTCTCAAATGCGTCATCCAGCGCAGCTGCATCATCTGGATCCTCATCTGCCCTGACAGCGCGAAGGGCAATGTATTTGGTCAGAGGCTCGAATCGCTGCTTGATATAGTAGCTGTACCAGGTGGTCAAGGGGAGCAATGGGAGAATGCACACCGACTGAATGAATGCCTGGTATGTGACGATCCGGCCCGCCATGACAATCTCCAAGACGAGCAACCCCACGATGATATGGTAGCTTATTATTCTCCACGCACCTCCAGTGGCATGTTGAGGCTGATCCATTGCATAGAGTACCATGTACTTGAAAGCAAAGTAGCCCAGACAGAAGTAAACAGTTCCAACAATGAGAATAACGTATCCCCAATACAAGACACTGTAGATTAGACAGAGGTTGAAAACAAGCAGAGACGTGGGTAGGAAAAAGCCGTATTGAAAAACCGGAGGTTTCTTGAGCTCGAGGGCATCGCGTGGCGTCTTAGAAAGCCACCGGAGGAACGGATAGAGGAATACACTTCCCGCCTCGAGAATTCGGAAGGGCATAAGGCCAATGCCCTGGAGCAAGATGAAGCAAATGTAGAAAATTGATAGCGCCTCCACGTCGTCGGCCATGTATGTCGCCATTTTGCTTGTGTCCTTCGCAATTTCCTGGATCCGGCTCCAGAAATTGATTCCAGTCAATGACACCGCAAAAACAAAGAAGGTGTTGAAGAAGGTGAAGAAGTAGTTCTTGGAGATGACAGAGAGTTCGACATCACCCTGTGAAATCATTCCTTGGTGGTTAGAGAGGAAATCGTATAGATACGGAACGGCAACGTTAAGAAGCGATACAACTAAAGCAGGCAAACCGTTTTGGACAAACGAAAAGATAATGCCGTGGTCTTGTAGCCATTTGGCCAATGCTGGAAAATGAGTCTCGATTGTACAGTAGCTCAACAGCGTCGTAATACCAATGGTGGGGAAAATGAATGCGAGTGTAAGAGCCGTAATGAACAATGTCACAGCCCATGATTTAAGGCGGCGAATACCGCGAGGAGCGTACGTATTTCTCCAGACGAGATCTGAAGGAGCTGGTGTCAACTTGGTCAAGAGCCGGCCAGGTCTGGGGTCGATTCGTGCCTGGATAGCCATCTGACATGAAGCTACCGAGTTCATAGTAACAATGGCCATGTCTGTTGGCGCGTATGACTTCTTGCGAGCCTCTATGACTTGGGCATCCAATCTTCGAAGTCGTTCCTCGTAGTAATCAATAGCGTCAACGTTGCGAGATCGCAAACCAAGGGTTCCATAGCGTATGTTAACTTTAGGTCTGCCCTCATCGTCAGAACCCCAAGGCTCCTGTTGAGAGTCCAAGAGGCGTCCGTTCTCTCCAGTTTGGTCGTCATCTTCTTGGTCTCCTTGGTCTCGAGGCATTCCATTACCATCTCTCCTTGGGGGCCTATTGCTTTTTTGTTTTTGGCGCTGGTGCTTGAGAAAGGTAGCCCATGCAGCCTCCAGGCGTCGCAAAGTCGCATCTCTCAAATCAACAAGGTCGTCAAGCTTCTTCCAGTCTCGACAAAGCAAAACCTTCTCAACTTTTCCGATGCCCAATTTTTCAATAAGTTCCTTGATATTTTCTTCTGATCTCAAATCCTCGGGAATACCTGTAAGTCGGAACGTCCTATCTGTTACGGTGGACTGTGATCCGAGATAGTCCTGGCGGAATTTGATGACGCGAAATGTCTCGAGGTTGAGGTAGTAGATTGTCAATCCAACAAAGAAGTATGTGAAAACGACATAAGCCCAAAGCCAGGACCTCTCAAAGCTTTTGTCCGTTTTATCCTTGTGCTTCAGTATGTCCAGGAAGCTTGCATCTGAGAACACCTGCTGATCTGTTCCAAACAATGAAACCGGGTTAACGGATGTATCATTACCGCTGCCGCCTTTCTTATGACGCTCATGCGAAAATGCATGATTAATTGGTAATAGAACAACAGTCGCAAAGATTGCCATGACGCTAAAGAGTCGGATCGCCATTTTGAAGAAGCTCAGAAACTATGACCTGTTAACGATTTATACACGCTTCTCAGGGCTTGTATCGTACCACAAAAGCATCGAGTCCGGCGGAAGCCAGGACCTGCTCCTCGGTGATTTTAAAAAGTGTCGGGATCCAGCCGAACGTGGAATTTGGAAGGTCAGGCAGACCAAGGTGGTGATCGAGGCGGCGTTTTCGCGCAGCGTAAAGAGCGGGCCATCGCGGGCGTAAGATCTTTAAAGAGTCAGCTCTGGACCTTATAGCTTGATCAGATCACTAGGGTGCCGTGAAGGATATTGCAGGCGTGCCAAGGACGAACGTACACAGAAGAGCAAGAAGGCAGAAACACCAATCACCAAAGACAGTACGAGCTGGACCTCGAGACTCTTGCCGGTGTCAGGGGCGATGGCCCTCTGACTCTCGTTCCAGCATGAATCGGTTTCGTTCTTCATCGCGAAGGACGATGATGAATACTCACAGCGACAAATGCTGAGAGTTGTTGTGTGAGAAGCAAATGCAAGGCTGAAACTATTCAGGTTCAAGTTGTGGCGCCTGACGAGTTAGAACCGATGACGTACGGAGACGGTGAAGGGGGACCCACATGAGCTTTGGTCGCCGAAGCATGCGTCGACACAAACATTTACCCTGTAACGCGAAGAAGTCTTGTAAGTCACTCACTTCATTTCCATGAACAATTCCAGACGTATAAGATAAGGTGCTGTTGAATTACTGAGGTGAATTTCCAACTTCGAGTGCAAGTCGCTCAAATCTCACCTACGGCCTACTATTGGAACAAAGAACGCTCCCATCCTTTCAGAAGGGGTACTCCAGTACTTGCATCCTGCGATATGCTGAGTAAAGCCTCACGCTGAGGGTGAGCTGTAGGACCCCAGAAAAAAACCCATGCGCGCTGTCGGAGTAGGATGAGATTCTCTTGTGTATAATTGCGAGGCGTGCCATGGCAAAGTACGATGTCCATCCATAATTCTGGAACCAATCCCTTTTTTCTGTCAAATTTCCCCGAAATGGTTTCTTTATGGGCGCGACCATAACCACAACCGCAACCGGCATCTCTGAGAAGAGACAATACAGTTTCAATTGAAGCCTTTTGATCTTGCTGCTTTTGTCTCTCATCCATGAGGCTCATGATTGGTTCAAGACCATAATTCGGTAGTCTTGCTGCAGCCGTGGCGCACACAGACTTATCGTCCGTGAGTGTTTCTACCCATTGGGTCGTCTCGCAGACTATGCTGCTGGAGCATCCAGATCCTGGGGGTGGTGGATACGGCACCTCAGCTCCAGACCACTCAGAAAATAAGGCTGTATACAGAGTCTGTATATAGGTATGGACACACCTGATGGCTTCGTCCTCCCATGGTAGAAACTTGCGGCCTCCTCGTCGACTCAGTACGATTGGAGGCCTATAGCAACGATCGATAATCGCGACGTAAAGGCGAAACTTGCTCATCAACTCGTGTCTTAAGAAAGCCCAGAAAAGAAGCTTTCGTCCAGATTTGCCAACAAGATCCAGGTCAACCCCTCCCTCAGGTCTTGGGTGCTCGGTATAAGTCAAGTCCGAGTCCACCATAGGAAAACCTCGATATGCTCGTGGAAGGAAATCAGAGGTTGCCTTACTCAGGTAGTCTATGATGAGAGACAGTAAAAGTTGGTGGAGTTTGTATATACCGTCAACAGTAGATTGGTTCTCTAGGGCTGAGAGAGTATCCGCCAGTTTCTGTGTTGCCCATTTATCCATAAGTATGGGAATGTCCTTGAGTCGAGCTTGATCTTGCTTACTTAAGATAATGAGATCTTGAAGTTTTAGGATGGCCATGGCATCTCGAAGCATCTCCTCATCGAAATCGGCTTTAATCTGATCCTGCATGATTTTGCTGTCGGTAGTAGTGGATTTTGTTTGCGACAGCACGCTCTCAGTTGCGTTAGGTTTGATGTGGATTTCAATGCCCGCTGAACGATTAGAGGGGAGAAGTAGAGGATCAATAGTCGAGCCAACAAGTGCGAGAGGATCGAAGAGTCCAACAGGATGAGTGGAGTTTGTGTTCGAAGATTCTGGGCCATCAAAATTCGAGTCCTCCTCAACATGACAATTGGGGCGACTATCTTCCGAGGCAACATCCGTCTCAGTACGGTGGACAATCCTTGCACCGAAAATGTCCTCCTGTGTAATCGACGAATCGTCATAACTGCAGAAAGCGTTATCAAAGAAGGATGGTGAGTTCGCGTAACCAAGACTGGAATGATATTCTCCAAAGACGTTGGCATCGAGACCGGCATAGAATCCCCGAGGGCCAAGACACTTCCCATTAGTAGGAGTGAATAATTGGTTAGGGGGGGCCATTTCGTCCGTTCTGTGTATGAGCCGTTGAATCGTTGAATCAAAGGATCTTTGATTAATTAGTATAATCGATTGTTGTTTCTTTGTGCCAGCTATCGGTTGAAATTCTTGAAGCAAGGATAGATCAATAAGTATGCACAGAATCCGGATAGTGAAAGGTAACGTCTAGACAGTCGCTTTGAGTTTATATCATACAATATTTAGAAGTTTATGTATGTATTTTGAAAGTTTCTGGTAACAGATAAAAGCTCAAAGTGTCAGAGAATAAGTAAGTTCTATACCCATTGGCCCTTGCCATTTAGGTATAATTCCAATCACGTATCCTCTGAAGCCTCTATCCCCACCCATGATGATGGCAAGCAGCATGCTGAGTCTTTTTTTGTTGACTACCTACTTCACTATCTTGGGCAGAGAGCCTTCACGTTGCCAACTTTAGATCATCTAAGTGTTTGGAGGGTTGCCTTTGAGAAAAATATACTCTTCAGTACTTAGCTTCTCTAAGCATATGGTGCTTATTGGTTATGAGAGACTCTATCGATACGATGGTACGCGAAGCTTATTTAAAGCCATTTTGAATATGACACCGTTTACTGGCTCATTTGAGGCGTTGCGCTGATTTTTATGGAAAGTTGAAGCCCATTTTGTGGAGAAAACCGGCCAAGGAAACTTTTGATAGCAAGTGCCACTTGTTGAAGCTTTTGCATATCAGGTAAGATCCTGAGGGCAATTGAAATATAAGAACATATTATCATCCATACCATTTGGCAAGGTGACTTGAACAGTATACTCAAGCTAGCCTATCTTTATATCCAAATGCTGTCTCAGAGCCTGAGACCCTAGTGACCTACAGCGATGAGTGATTCGAAGGTTTGGCACGCATACCATGCTTTGCTACTTCATATACGGACCTTTCATTTGATATTCCTGAAAACCAACGACGTATTTAACAGAAATCAAGTCAAGATAGATCCTAACTCCTGTATATCTCAAACTCTTAGACAGGTCCACGAGTAAATACTGATAATAGAGCTTGTTCTAGTATTGTCTATGTAGCGTTGTTTTCAAAGTTAGATATAATCTCTAATGAAAAATGCTCGAGTTATTGCCTTTAGTAAACAAGATTTCTATCTTCCTTATTTTGCTGCCGAAACGATGAAGCTCAGTTAATCTTTTTGTCTGGCGAACCATTGTTGGCGGCTTTCTGATCAATCAAGATATTCATCTCCGAGGAAGAGTCACCTCGATCCTGCGTGTTTCGCTGTTGCCAAGATGGAGATTAGATTATGTTCAAGACCCCCACGCCTGCTCGAACGATCTTCAGGTCAAGACCTTGGGACAAGAAAGAGCATTGGCTGGACGAGGGTCGTATAAGGCCAGAGGGCTCCACTGCAAAAGAATCCTTCTTCTTCAAACCTCCGCTTTCCACTGAACGAAGACTCCAATGTCCAATACGTCGGTAAACTCCGTTTCTATCCTTCTTAGCCGCATAAGATATCGTGTGCTAGTAAGGATTTCCAGTAAAACGATGTGGAACTGCCCAGGATCTTCAGTCTAGCTCTGCACCGGCTGGAGGCGATGGCTTCATGTTGTCCACCGGAAACAACGCGCTTTTGCCTACTAGTTCGCGATGAGGTAAGAGGCGTTATTTGAACAGCGACCAGCTTCGCCTTTCAACATCATGATTTTCTGACAAATACAACAGAAGGACTATCTCGTCGGCTTGCAGTAACGCAGAACACACAGTGTGACGAGAAACACGGACAAGGGCTGCTTAAGCGACAAGAACTGCAATGAACCAACATGAGAAACCTTATTTCACAAGATCTTATCTTATCTAGATGATCAGTCGCTGGTGGCTGAAAGAGCCGCCAGGGCTGAAGCGCCTCAACTTCAACCCACCACGGCCTCAAATGGGTACATAAAACTCTGCTAGTTCAACGGTTGCTTGATCAAAGAATTCGTTCTCGGGCCCGGAACTAAACGGATGGCTACCAAGCTATCTCAACTGGTCTCACCACAATTTCCAAGCGAACTGGTCAAGAATTGATCATATCAGGATTAAACCCTGCATACTTGTAGCTAAACCACATTCGAGAACAACAGATTTGATCAATTACGGGTCCTCAAGTTTCTACTTCGTACTTGGCAGGGATCTATATCAATTCTAGCAACTCTTGTCGAGGACCGGACTATGAGAGTTCACCCGACGGCAGCGAACATGAACTCATTATGCTGGGATCCTTTGTACCGGCTTGGATTAGGCGATGGGCCTCTCCACTAAACCCTCCTTTATCGGCTTATCTGATCATCAGATAAAGGCAACTTGGGCGAGCATCCTTGGATCGCAAAGAGCCTCTGCAGCGGCCAGAGCTCGGTATTAGACCAGTTGCGGAAGTGATCATCTAGCAACGTGAATCCTTCAAGCTTCTCCCAATGAGAACAAAGCATTATTCCCTGACACTAGAGTTCTCTCCGATGCTCAAGGGTTCTCATCCGTCTTACTGCAGAAACTCCACTCAGAATCATCCACTGCAATACAGGAACCATGAATCCATGACCCTTCTTGGCCCTTCTCTGCGAACTTTTTCTCTATAAAAGAGCTTGGCATTAGTCCGACTTCCGGGACAAGGCACTGGCATCTCTGCAGGACAGGTCCGGTGCAAGACTAATCCCTACGGACCCAGAAGATGGACAATCCATCCCACCGTCTTGCCACTCGTAGAGGAAGCGACGAGACGGGATGTTGCGAATATTTCTGGAGAATGTAACGCTGTCTATAAATCCGCGGCCTTAATCACGTTTCTGTGTTGCATTTATGTTCCTTCATGCCACTACCTTAAATACGAAGTGCCTCAACCAAGTGTAACCCACTCGTGGTACTCTTCAACTTTCTTTGCAACTCTATTCCGGTCTCTCTAGCCATCATTGGAGCTCGAAGACTTCATCGAGAAAACATGGCTGCTTCCATTAGCCCAGCTCAAGTCCAGGGCGACTTCGAAAAGCAGATACAGCCTGAGAACCATGCCATCAATGATTTCCCGGACAAGGAAAAGGAGCATGATTCCGATGATGGCTCCGAGATCAAGCAGGATGGTGTCAAGCGTGTCGAGGCCATCACCAAAGTCTGGTCTCCTGGTATGATGTGGGCTGTCTTCATCTTGTATGCTCTCTAATGCTTTTGTTTACGAGCCACTGAGAACCCACCTAACATTAATACAGCCTCTACTTGGTCAACTTCGTCGATACTCTCCTTCAGGCTGTTCACTCCAGTTTGGTGCCATATGTCACTTCTTCGTTCAGCCAGCACGGCCTGCTCGCGATAACCAGTGTCTTCGGATCCATCATTGCGGGTGTCAGCAAGCTTGCCATCGCCAAGATCATCGATATCCGCGGCCGAAACGAAGGGTTCCTGCTGATGATTCTCATCATTATCATCGGGATGATTATGAAGGCCTGCTGCAAGAACGTTGAGACTTATGCTGCTGGCCACACCTTCTACTGGGTTGGTCACGTTGGTCTAAGCTACATTATCGATGTCGTTCTCTCGGATATGACTTCTCTTCGCAACCGTATGATCATGTTCGGTCTTTACATGAGCCCCCGACTTGCTTCCACTTTCGGTGGGCCCAAGATTGCCGAGTTGTTCTTCAAGCACTCGACCTATCGCTGGGCTTTCGGATCTTTTTGTATCATTCTTGTCTTCTTCTCTATCCCCGTGTCTGCCATTTTCATGTACCATGAAATCAAGGCCAAGAAGCTTGGATACTTGCCAGAGAAGAGTCAGCGCAGTCTCTGGGACTCAACCAAGTACTACTTTGTCGAATTTGACATTGTTGGCATGATCCTCACCATTGCTGGCTTCTCTCTTATCCTGACCCCTCTCAACATTGCCACTCGCGCTCCCAACGGTTGGAAGACTGACTACATCATCGCAATGCTTGTTGTAGGCGTTGTTTGCCTTGCTGGATTTGCTGCCTGGGAGAAATGGTATGCTAAGGTGCCCTATGTGCCTTTCAAGTTCCTCAAAGACCGAACTATCCTAGGTGCTTGCCTTCTAAGCGCTTTTCTCAATATGTCCATCTTTGCCTGGGACACTTATTACAACTCGTACCTCCAGGTAGTCCATGGTCTCAGCATCGCCACCGCTGGATACACTCTGAACGCATTTTCTGTGACCTCAACTATCCTGGCGCCCTTCATCGGACTGTGAGTTGCACCACCCTGTCAACCAATCTGATCATTCTGCTAACACGTCATTCAGTTTCCTCCGTTGGTATGGAAGATACTACTGGCCTGCAGTCTTCGGCATCCCCTGGTGTGTCCTTGGTACTGCACTTCTCATTCACTTCCGACAGCCTGGAAACGACATCGGTTACCTTGTCATGTGCCAGGTCTTCCATGGTGTGTGCGGTGGTATCTGGGCCATGACCGGGCCTCTCGCCATCATGACTCAGGTTACCCACCAGGAGATTGCCGTTGTGCTCGCACTTTACTCTATGTTCGGCTCCATCGGCCAGGCCATCGGTTTCGGCATCTCTGGTGCCCTTTGGACCAACGATCTACCCAGAGAGATGTACAAGGCTCTCCCCCAGGATGCCAAGAACCAAACCGCTGCCCTCTACGGCGACATGAAGCTGCAGATGGCCGACCCAATAGGCACTCCTATCCGAGATGCCGTTGTTCACGCCTACGGAGTCGTACAGCGCGAGATGGTTATTGCCGGATGCGCTTTCTTGCCTTTGATTTGTATCTGTGTCATTGTCTGGCGTAACAAGTCGATCGACAGACAGCAGACCAAGGGTAATGTCTTTTAGATTGTGCTAGGAGCATCAAACAAGTTGAAGTTGAAGGCTTTGCAGTCTCAGTGGGAGGATCTACAAACAAGAACCAAAAATGATTCATCTAAGATACCACCTCTCGTTGACAATACTTAGACTATGCGATTTATCCCTTATCGTGATTCACCTGTCTATGAAGTTGTTTGTGAGGCTAGTTAATGACCCTTTGGCCCAGGAAACACGAGATTTCATAATAAGGAAGCCCACAAACGGAATTTGATCAACTGTTGAATGACTCCAGGGAACTGAAATCCCAGAATACCTCCAGTCGATTATTAGTCGGGCTCTCGGCGCTATTTTCTCAACAACCTGATATGGAAGCGAGCTAGTGTTGTGCATCTGTGGCAAAGCGATCTACGAGCGTATGATACCGACATGTCTCAAATTCCTGCGCATGCATTGACTAGACGGGTATCGACATTGATTCATGCCGATACGCATATTATTCAGGATACCCGCATCAACACCTCACCTCGTGAGTTTGCCGGCGCATCTGCCGTCCCTGTTTGCTACGCTCATAGGCTCACATGCCTTTTGTGTAACATCCAAATCGATAGCGCAGCTGAAACAGTTCTAGGATCATGCGTGGCTCTGGTCTCTTTTTGCTAATCTACAAACATTCTGGGAAACTATTCATGCTCTGTAGCTGATTCAGTCTGCAATCACCCGCGCTCACAGGATCGATGACTGCTTCACCTTGTGGGACGCATTGCGTAAGATGCGAGAGATGCAGCAGGCTGAGAGTGTTGGTGGTTGTGATTGATTGGAGACCAGAGTCGAAACGGCTTTACGCATTAAGACAACGGGTAGCCGCATGAGAATCACCGAGCGGGACTTCGAGTCTTGAGATATATGGATAAGCCGGCTGATATCTCGTCCGTCACTATGCCTAGCTTATGTATTGTCAGTAATGGATGGCAAGCACCATCATCTACGTTTACTACTGCGAGGACAGAAGGGCCCGAATAAAGGATGCATCTGAAAGGTCGCTGATATGCGGTATGATAGTCCGATGAACGCGTAAGAAGATAGATTCGGAGCTATCACTGGCCATATTACCTTCATAGCAAAGAGACATAGTGTTCTCGTCTCATGATGCATAGCACTACAACCCCTTCTCGCTGATTCACTGAGCAATCAGACAAAAGTGAGTGCGTGTTATCCCAACCCGATCATACTGTCCAGAATAGGCTACACATGCAGTAGTGTGCGTGAGCAACATATTGTCCCCTGAGTGCTCGATTTTCCCAGATGAATCACCGACGATATAACTTCAACCCTGATCCCAGAGCATCCCAGTGTAACCAGTGATCATACTTTGCGGTCTGGCAATGAGCCAACAAACAGAGTATGAAGCAGTCTGCTTTACCACTAGAGTCATAAGAGGTCAGGCTTGGGTTTCGTTAGGAGAATTTGCATCATCTGCAATACAAACGGATGAGGGAGCCTCTCGTTCTCTCGGACTATAAATGCTAGGCATTGTCCCCTTGGATAAGATCACCAAGAACTTGTTAAAGACTTTAGTCCACACAGAGAACACTTTTATCTTGAAGTTGTGAGATAACGCTTTATCATCTGGAAACGCTCTTCACATTCTCTGGCATCAGTCTTCACAGAATCTGCCTATCATCATGTCTGATCAGTCAGAGAAGGGGACCGCCAGTCAAGGAGAAGCCACTCGACCGGTGAATAGTGAGGCTTCTGGATCTGGGGGAAATTCATCTACGCAGAATCAATCAGCAAGCACTTACACGCCGACCGCGTCCGGTGGAGGAGAAGGCAACACTCAAGAAACATCAGGTCAACCATTTACGTTGAAGCGTTACTTGAAGGAACCACCCCTTGCAGGCCACTTCAACGATGCTGCTGCTGCGGCGGCTGGAGGCCGACCCGAGGTTCCAAAGGAAGGACAAAGGGCACAAGCTGAGTTGGAGATTTCCGATGATGAAGAGAAGGAGGATCAGCCAGCTGACAAGGGAGGAAACAAAAACGTCAAGTGATGATATACATACACAGCGATCACAGACCAGGCATGAAGTCTCGGTAAAGCCAAGTTGGAGAACACGATCAACTGGAGTCTGGGGCTTTTGGTGGTGACGATTAGCGTCTCATGGTGCCATATTTTACTCTGGGTCAAATGTCAGAGGAAGATGGAGACGTTTGAGATAGGGATTGAATGTTGAGGATATCAGAATGTGGACCAAGATATTAATCCGAGACAATTGTTTTACATTATTCATCCACTTTGATATGTTACAGGTTAGAGACCCTCATTTGACAGGGAGGAACTGTCACGTAAAATTCCAGACTCTTTGACACGCTAGATGAACGTGTTGAGCAGTTTGTTATGATTCTAGATGCTCTGATAGAAGCAATAATGAGCTAGTGACCACATGACTTTGAGTGAAATTATAGGTAAATGCACGTCATGTGATGGTTCATTGTAAGTCGGGAATGGTCAGGAATAGAGATTTTGGGTTTAGAAATGGCATTAACATTTATTTTATAGCAATAAATATGACAGAATGGTCAGGTCAGCTAAAACATAATGTTCTCAACATGAATGGCATGCCCAGAAATGAGGTTCCAAGATACTTCAGTCTAGGCAATATCTTGGCAATGGCTTGGTGTGGTGTGCATGATGAACTCAATGTAACCCGATGGTTAAAATACAGTGCAGCTAATGGAAGACTTGAAGAAGAGGGCGGAAGCTAATTCTGACAGCGATATCATGGCTTGACTGTCAAGCATTGACTGCAAATGAGTGCTAGAGTACTAGAGGTAGAGCTGACAGTTGATCCGTGTGTTATAGAGTCGTCGTCATGGCTGTCGATATTACACGCATTAAACCCGCCAAGGATGGATATCTCACCAAATCAAGGCTGCTGAGGATGGAGGGAGGGAATTTCTCGTATTTGAGCGCATTTAAAGTTGTATTTTTGTATTCGTATCGGGGTATCACATCGTCAAAGATGGTGTCGAGGTTAAGGGACAGTAAATCACATACCAAAGTCTCCAAAGTTGCAGTTTGCAAGATGTAAGATACACGTGAGTCTTGTTCTTGGCAGGGGATAACACTCTACAACACAATTGACCTGCCGTTTTCTGATAAAATCTCTATCATGAGGTTTCTCTGTTGGGCAACATGAGAACAAGAGGCGCACGCATCGGAAATTGCGATGACGGAGAAACCCAAAATCCAACCAATCACCTGAAGGGTAGCAGTGGGGAAGCACTATTTCAGGCACGCAACTCCGCTGAATGGCCTGGGCTGGGCACGATTTCGGCTCTTTTTTACCGTAGTCGCCCACTGAAAGAAAGTCAATCAGACTTGGGGGCCTCTGACAAAAGTATGTGGGTAAGCGACCCCGAAATTAGAGGTCTCTTTGATGAGTTTATTTTGGCATCCTTGATAAGTTCAGCTGTCGAGGCCTCTGCCGCTATGGACAAGTTCATAATACAACCAGAAGTGGCTAGATTGTGTCTGTCCTTCTATACACGAGATGACGAGAGGCCTGCAAGACGGTAACGGCAATGTCGTTGTACGAGGTGGCACAGTTATACAGTTCAACATTACGGATAATACGGATCATGATAATGGATGATACAGACTGTGGGCTCTCTCATCAATGTTGTGCTGAATCTGAGACTCTCTCAGACGTTTCCTGTTCTACTGTAAGGGACAAGGCCAAGTAAACAAAACGAGACGAACGAAAACACCAGAAACAAAAAGGGGCAAACATTATTACATGTACCCAATGCAATGCAAGATTGCATTTCTGGTGAGAACGATCTTCTCCGCATGATACAACAAGTAGGTACAACTTCAGTTGCCGATAAGTAACTGCAGAAACTCTCTTGTTGCCTTTGGACAAGCCCATGCGCCAAGCCCAGGCCACTGGATTCGACCGCGTGATACAACCATACCTGAACCAAGATACATGGGGTTCATGTACCGACACCATATGTAGATGGCTTCCGGGCTTCCCGTAGATACCTGGAACCCAAGTCCCTTGGCACCATCTTTTTTTGTTCTTGTACCGATGGGTTGGGGCTGGGCGGCTGCTACCATCCAGTGAAAGTGCCCAGAGTTGACTTACGCGGCAAGTTTATGTTTGTCTTCCAAGAATTTCCC
>JAAQPG010001245.1:0-10258 GCA_013186905.1 Fusarium udum | reverse complement strand
AAACCCTAACCTTACTACAGTTTAGTATTGCTTCTTAATTGTTTATACTATGGGGATTGTGCCCTGCAAGCCAGTCACTACACTAGAAGAAGAGATAGCGGTCCGACGCTAGACTGGATTCAAAAAAGGGAGAACGCTATAAATAGACCACATTCCCGTATGCATGGATCGCTAGCACTAAGCTGGGGCAAAATCAACGTCTGATTGGCTCAAAATGGATCGAATACGACCAGCTCCTTTTTCCTGGTGATCAAAATTCGGTGATGCCGCTCACAGTAGCCACATCAATGCGCACTACTTATAAGAACACATCGAGTCAAGTTTGGTAATTACCCCTTAGTTCCTATACATCTCAACTTTTCATCAACATGAAGTCGTTAATATTCACTCTTGCCCTGTTAGTCGCAATTGCTATCGCAGCACCAAGCCAGTATGCGGCGCCTTCTCAAGTACAGACCAGAGTCGAGTGGCGGAAGTTATCGAAATCAGCTCAAGCAGACTACATCAGCGCTGTGAAATGTCTGGATAAGCTTCCTTCCAAGATTGGCTTGAAAACATCTCACTATAACGACTTCCCTTATGTTCATACAAAGCTTAATATCCAGAGTGAGTTCACCATTCTTCATCTTTAGGCTGATGATGCTGACCCTGCTTAGTCCATTTTGTGGCTCAATTCCTGCCCTGGCACCGATATTTTGTGCATCTTTACGAGACCTCCCTACGAGAATGCGGATATCGCGGTTCTATGCCCTATTGGGACTGGACACTCGATTCTAAAGACATGTCCAAAAGCCCAGTGTTCTCGAAAGACAAGACGCGTGGTTTTGGCGGTAACGGCCTGAACGGAGGCTTTGTGAGCCCGTCGCGGCCAAACCCTTTGACGATGTGTGTCCTCGATGGCGCATTCAACAACTTCACTGTGCAATACTATGATGATGCGTTGAGGCCGCATTGCTTGAATCGCGGGTTCAACGACGGCTTAGGTCAGGCCGGCAAGTTTCAAGGCAACGCTTATTCACCACAGGTGGTGTCAAAGATAATAAATAACTCCAAGAATTTCAGCACTTTCGCCACTGATCTTGAGAATGGACCACACGGCGCTATCCATCAAGCCGTTGGAGGAGACCTGATACCATCAACATCACCTAACGGTAAGCTTCAAGCGAAGAAAAAACCCCTCGGCTTCCTTTGTAACTAACGTGCCTTCTTATACAGACCCTCTCTTTATGCTGCATCATACACAGATCGATCGTTTGTGGTGGATGTGGCAGCAGAAGCTTTGTAAGAGTGTTATTTTGAGTTGATAGTCCCCACAGCGGATGGCTTACATCACGCGCCTCACACACGTGGCAGCAGAAGAGCCCCAACCAGCGAAACTCGGACTTTTCGGGCATACGCATTCTTGCGTCTGGTGCAGTAGATAAGAAAAAGGCAAGCCTGAAGGACAAGATGCCTATGCTCGGCCTCGGCCCTGATAAGGCTGTCTCCGAGCTGATGACAACGTCATCAAACTTGCTGAATTATCGCTATGAATGATTAACATAAGTTTAAATTTAGAAGAGAATGCTAAAATAAATTCAATAAAGGCTCCTCTAAACTTAGACTAAATTGTCTAAGTTTATATATTACTTAGGATCAAAATCTCAAGTTTTCTCGCCCCTCCTTGCCTCCCTACTCAGCTTTCAAGAACTTCATGTCCTAGAAAGGTTTTAATGAAACTCCTCCATCTGACTCATCTTCTGAAATGGTTTCCTCGCAGTTACAACCCCAATATCTAGTCTCTGCCGAATCTGACAGTAACTGTTCTTCTTGAAATTCATCGTTCGAGAATGAAGTGTCGTCATGATCACATTCTTCATCATCCGAGTCCAAATCTGAACAGCTCTTCGGTCTGAAAGAATAGTGGCCACAATTTTGGCAAAGCTCAAAATACCCAACTCGGGACCTTGGACAACGGAGGTTGTGTTGATGATCAGGGTCGAATTTCTCAGTACAGGAGTATTGGAAAACTAAAAGACAAATTCCACAATTATAACAATTATAACAAGGGCCGTAATAACAATTGAAGGAAATTCTGCAAATTCTGCACAAGCCCTGGCCTAGTGTCGACTCAAAGGCGGACTCCGCTTCTTCATTCGCGAACTCTGGCCAGGGATTATCATTCCAGTAAGGGCAGCGCTCCTCCCTACCACGCCATAGTTCTTCAAATACTTCACGGCTATAGCCATTCTTATAACTTGCTCTCCGCGGGTAATTGCGTCGGAACTTGGAGATATCGTAACCACAAATGTCCAGAACAGTGTCCCATAGATCACCCATCAACGAGGACTGGGACATAGGGCCGTTGTCTTCCACAACCTCGTCAACATCCAAACCTTCCTTGACAAGAAACCTCAGCATTGGAAGATTTCCAACCGCGTGCTTAGATGGATAGCAGGCTAGTTAGCTTGATACAGGTGGCAAACAATAAATCATTCCGTAGCGAAAACCTACATGCAGTAAAGACCAGCCATTCTCATCATGGTCATGAAGGCTAGCTTTGTTCTCAACTATCAATCTCATAAGATCTTGAACAGATCCCTGTGATGCCACTTGGAAAATTTGCGAGTTGTTCGGGAGAATCTGGCAAACTATTACTCGTGGCAACATGCTTGTGAATCGGTCAAATAAAAGCTGACCCCGGTTCACAGATACATTGATCATCTTCTTTTTGGTCTTGGACTTTACGGTCAGATTTCCAAGGAACCCCCATCCGCTTACCTCGCTGTGGGGTGCATTTTGCGACACTGGCAGAAGGCTCCTCCGTCGCTTTGTTGTCGCGACTGTAAGGACGTTGTCGCCGGTGTCCATTTCTCTGCGCTTTCTTTGTTGAAGGATACCAACTCTTGGCTCAATAGTCTCAAAGGAGTTCATCGGTTCTTTTCAAGTTAGCCACTAGTTTCTTATATGGCAGATATAATTACCGGTTTGGTTGACTCTCAAAGATTGGGCCGAGAAAATCAGACTTGTGAATAGCTTCATCTCCTTTGAGACGTCGGCATCTTGATCCCCACCCCCTTCTCCCACTGTTGTTAAGTTTGCATCATCCCGAACAGACTGCAATAGCCGCTCCAGGTCGTCGAACATTTCCTGTGCATCATCAAACTCAATAATGCAAGGCTTCTTCTCAAGCAACCGCATCAATCGAGCGATGGTATCATCCAAAACGCTCTGCTGCGAAATCGGTGAATTCTCGTCGTCTAGTTCTACAACCCTTGATGAAATGCCTGATGATCCAACATTTGTTTGAGCCGATGAGCTGGATACTTGCAATACTGCCATGTCTTGCTGGAGTTGTTGGAGAGAAACAAGCACTTCATTCAATTGTGTTGCTGTAGGTGATGTCTGCTGGAGCTGCTGAATACGAGCCAGCATTTCCGTTGACTGTGCTGCTGTAGACGATGTGTGCTGGAGTTGTTGAATACGGGCCAGTATTTCCGTTGATTGCGTGGCGATGAGCGACGTCTGCTGGTCCTGAATGGTTCCCAAGTAGAGTGTAAGCAATTGGACATGGCTCCCGACAATATGACGCATCCGATCGAGGTCTTTCTCCTCAAAGCAAATCTTGAACTTTCGCCATAATTGGCCTCTTCGGCCATCGGCTCCCGAGGCATCGAGTTTGCGGAGCTTGGCCTCAAATCCGACCAAATCATCTCTGCATTTCTTGACCATATGCTCAAGCCTTGTTCTATCGGTAGGTCTGGCTGTTGATGAGACCACTTGCAACAGTATCTGAAGAATATTCTGGAGCTGGGATATTTCATCGTTGATGGAGCCAAGGATTTCGGGGCCATCTTTGATTGCTGACAGGGCGCCATAAATTGACTTGGTAGCGGAAAATGCCACAGTCACGAATGTGAGTATGCTGGCGGTAGCACCCACGGGCTCCATGGACACTGATACTGGCGGCTAAATATGGGATGAAGTTATTAAGGAAGAGAGCTTTCATGGAAGACTCAACGGGATGTTCCAACGGTAAAGAGGTGATGAATGAAGGAAGATTGCCCGGAGGGTCTTTGCGTTTTTACCCAGAAAACAGGCACAGCCTGATTTGTGACATGAAATATACATTTTACCACAGCCCCAAGGGCTGTTCACGGTACGACATGGCATCATTTTACTGGTGCGTATTTAATGCGCAATTGCGCACAACGTTCCTAGTGGCCAAGAGTCGCGAATTACTGGGTCAAGTTACGCGCATTGCAAACTGATGAGACAGCTATATGTTACGCCTTGGCAAATGCCTCGCGTATGTATTTCTACATTGTATCCTTTTCTGGCCTCAGAGTGGATTCAGCCAGCCACCAAAGGAGTGATAGATAGGTTTTCCAACCCATACACACCTTTATATGCCATAGGGGAGGAAATAAAACTCAAGACCTTAAGCCTAACTGATAAAAAGATTTAGGTAATCTAGTATAAATTTAGGATAAGTTTAGGATACCTTTTGTAGAGTTTATCTTATTACCCTAAACTTAGGTCTTGTGTTTCCTTGCTCCCTAAAGGTGCCTAAGCTAGAATAACTTTTAACACATGCTTCCACATAACAAGGGTCATATTCAACACCCTTACCGCTATCAGCCAGAACTGCTATATACACCTCTGAATTTGCATCGCCCCTCTCAGTGCCACTTTAATTGTACTGGCACCCTATCGTGTCTCCGCAAACTAGCTCTGTGGCGTTTTGAATTTGTTGTAAATGGGTAGTGGTTTCGGCAGGAAGGATTAGAGCACGCCCCAGGAATGCCTGACGGTCCAGAATATGTATATGATTCTGGGCTGACTGCATGGTACCAGTCGTGACTTGGTCCATTCCAGTCCGATTTTCTGACACATACCTTTCTCTCATACAGAAAGCAAAGACGAGTGATCGATTTATTTGGCCCGCAGCGGCGAGGCTCACAAAACACCGACAGCCCGTTTGCACGATTCCCCCAATCGTCGCGATCCTTGAGCTCGCCGTTTTTGGGCCATTTGCTGATGGGTGTCCACATCCTCTCTTCTGCTGCAGGGTTGTCTGCGGTGAAGAAAGCGTCCATTTCAAAAGGAGTTTTCGTGCTGCGCTCTGGGAGAATACACTGCGCTCCCTGCAAGCGAACGGACTGGATAGCCTCGAGTACTTGGTCGGCTGCTATGTTGCTATTCTGACCTGGCACAAGATTCCGACATCTCTCCGCCGAGACGACAGTGAATGACAGCGACAGGCCAAGTCTGCCGTCATCAGAGCCACTTATCTTGGCACTGGGGATTTCGTTATGACGGAGATCGTTTTCCAAATGACTTGGATGTCTGCAGGTTTGAATCTCGTTGAGCCCACCCGCTCGCATAGCCTGATGTTTTATGTCATGCCAAAACAGGACCTTGTGTTCGCAAAGACGAACATAACCCGTTTTGGCAATGCATGCTCGCTTTGATTCCTTTTGCAATTCCTCGCGGGAAAAAACACGAAGATGGATGTTCAACATAGCAGATGCGGCAGTATACCCAATCTTGGTCGTCCCGGGCGGCAAACTTGCACGTCAATGAAACACCACGTCTCTGTCTCTTGTCGACTTCCAATTGGCATACTTCGCAGATCTTGTCCTTTCTGACAAGATTTGCGAGTTCTGTTGTGTCTTCACATCTTATCCTGCGCTCGAAGCAATGGGCTTTTCTGAATACCAAGTTCCTGTGCTTCGATCTAGCAATAGTAGAGTCAGTTTTATAGCCGACACACCATGCACAGCAATCTTTGTCTGAGAAAGGATGGGATCGAAACATCTTATCTCTAGCCAGACGTCTAAATTGCCGGGATACCTGCCGAAGGATGAAGAATGAAAACCGAGATTGTTGGTCAGTGCCTTCATATATTTGGCGAATGATGTTTAAGACAATCTCTTCTGGAAGGACGGCCAATTTCGCGTTGACTGGACCATTTCTGTGTGGATTTTCCGATGAGGACAGGTTCTTAGGCGTTGCTGACGACTCAGGTTCAAGTTCAATCTTCGTCGTTTGATATTTGTGTGAAGTTGTTGGTTGTATGAATACGCCCGTTGAGCTCTCGAACCTGTCCTGTATAATAGTGGCTGGACCTTCGGTATGTGGCTCCTCCGATGCCGCCAGGGTCTTTGGTGTACCTAAGCCATCCAGTTCAGGTTTAAACGTTTTCGTTTGATGGCTGTCCGAAGGCGTCTGCTGGATTAGCGAATTCGCTGAGCTCTTCGCGGTTTCTATCTTGCGTATCTCCACACTCATCGGGTTTTTTACCTCATCCGTTCTCATGGGATGAATGCGTTCCACCTCTTCTTCCATTTGAGTTAGCAGTAATAACAGGAAGTGGTTCTGGGTCTTACCTGAACAGTCTGGAGGCATATCTCTGCGGCAGCAGCTAAAGAGAGTACATAGCCAGCGTTTCAACATCTTGGATAGCTGCGTAGTCACTTATTTATGTGAAGGACCAGCGCGAATATTTAAACTCCATGCTGTGTGTCTTCAGAAATGTAAGTGAAAAGTTAAACTTTATAAACTTTATGCCGAAAACCAATCTCTGAACTTAAAGCCAGTGGGCTTTGCGATTAGGTTAGAGTTTAAATTTTGCAAGGGCTCAGTGGCTATATGTGGTTTCCGAAGGCAAAAGCTAACATTGTCCTTATCCGACTACCAGTTCATTTTCTTTCTCCGGAGTGAATCCAGTATGTCCTTGGACCAAGACTTTACAGAGGCCTCTTTAGTGCTTATCCTCCAGGGAGTGAATGACGAACAACACGCAACAAACCGTCAGTTGGTCCTCGGTTGGTACGAAGCACAACATTCAGGTGGCTCCTCATCTTCGACGAGGCATAGAATGGCGATTTGACAGATGTCTTCTGGCCTTCAAGTGGAAATGGGATCATAATAGTTACCACGAGAGTCGAGTCGGTAGGATTTGTCATTGTGAAGAGCAAATTCGACTCGATTCCTTCCCTACCGAAATTGGAGCCCAATTGAGCGGGCAGATATCATCATGTGATAGGGGCCAACGAGCTGATCTGGATTCAGCAATGGTGTTCAATGATGAGCTACAGGGTTTACCACTGGGCATCAAGCAAATGGTTACTCTGATGCGAACGCAAAAGACGTCACTAGCAAGATTTGTGACCCTTTATCATAAGCACATGTATCACTCTAAGCTTCCCAGACACCGTGGTGACAAGGAGAAAGAATTGGCCACGAATTGGTTGACTTCATTTCGGTCCTTGAAAGACCTTCCTGGCTGTAGGGCTCTCCTGGGAATCCTCGCCCTTCAGCCAGCCACGCAAGAAGTGATAGGCACTCTTCTCAACCCAGACATACAGAAGTGTACCTAACCCAGAATAAAAAGAACGGTTCATGTCTTGATCACCTATCAACACTCTAAAGCTTTTACGAAGCTTTTGGACCCAACCCATTTGGGAAGAGGAAGACATTGTCATCATTTAGAATAGAACTTTATTACTTATTTGATATAGAAGATCATAGGTGCTGAAATGACTACCTGAAAAGCTGCTACTGAGCACCGAGGAACATGTATCGCACACAGCCCGCATCGATGTACCCTCCAATACCGCCATTATCACCTACAAACCAACAAATTAGTACACAATCAGTGAAGGATGGGAAGAGTACTTACAGCCTGCATAAGCCTTGACAAACAAATCTTTGCAAAGCGGTCCGTCTTTTCCAAGCGGTGTATACGGATCCTGAGACACAACCGTCGTCTTGCATCCCTCAACCCACGAAACCTCATAGTATTAGAGATCGCTCTTCGTTATACCAGCGGCGGGGCTGTCGGACTTCATCTCGACTGGCAAGTTGGCCTCGCAGTACGCATCTGCCAAGGCCTTCACGGCACCTGGGCTGACGTCCTTATGATCACCGCCTCTGTTCTTACAGAACACTGGTCCCAGTTCCAGAGGTGTGATCTTTTCCTCTGGTGGTGCTGGAGCTTCGGTGGGTTTGGTGGAGACCCATGATGCGCAGTATGTGTTCTCGACACATGCTTGGCCCCTTCCACCGCCGCCCTGGGCACACTGCGTGTAAGTTGCTGTCTCGGCACACGAACTACCGTCGGGCGTAGAGATAGGTCCTGGAACGTCGGTGAGCGTTGGAAGACCGGTCAAGTGGAATGGAGGTGCTGTAGTTGACGTTGTAGGCATGGCGGTGTACTTGTAGGTGCCGCATCCTACATCAATGGTCCCTTCGAGAAAGCTGTTCTCAGAGTCGAAACACTCATCGCCAAAGGCGTACATAGAATCACCGCAAGGAATCTGGCAGTCTCCCTGTGCACCGCTCCAGTCATATTCGAACACCCAGCCCTCGCAAGACTCAGCTCGTTCGCGAAGCATATGTCGTCTCAGATTCAGCGACGCACGCTTCTCCTGAGACCCGGACTCAGCATCGGCTCCAGTGAGGTTCTTGCTCAGCTCGTCACCCTCATGCCCGTTAACGTCGGCGCAGAACTTGGAGTAGATGGACATGAAGCAATCGCGAGGAACATCATCGCTACTCTGCTGTTGGCATTGAACATCTGGGTGTTGAGCATCGTTGATAGAGATGTTTTCGTCGTCAAAGACCTGCTGGAAGTAACGAGAGGTGTCGTCTTCAACTGCTTCCATTGTAGGAATGGCTTCGATGTCAGCTGGTACTTCGCCGAAGAGGACTGACTCCTCGGGGAAGATGCTGGTGGTGATGGTAGGGGTATGTTTGGCGGGGCAGTCGATTGGAGTAGGGCATGTTACGTAAACAGTGCTGCAGGGTCTTTGTTAGGAACGCTGATGGGTTGGGGTTTTGAGTTATGGACTTGCCTGGTATATGTCTCGCTTTCTGAGTAGAAGGAAACAGTCTTGGTACATGGTGCCGGATCCTTCTTCTCACAATCATCTGGTTCATTGGGATCTTGAGGATCTTGAGGGTCTTTGGGATCTTCGGGGTCTTTAGGATCAGGATTCTCTGGATCTTTGGGATCGGGGTTCTCAGGGTCCTTGGGGTCTGGGTTCTCGGGATCCTTCGGGTCTTCAGGATCATCCGGGTTTTCAGGGTTCTTGGGATCATCGGGAGTGTCGGGAACCTTGGGAACGTCTGGGATTTTGGGGACATCAGGGACATCTGGAAGGTCTGGAGTCTTAGGGTCGTCAGGCTTCTTGGGATCATCAGGCTTTTCCGGATCGTCTGGGTTTTTGGGGTCATTGGGCTTCTTGGGGTCATCGGGTTTTTTAGGGTCATCAGGTTTGTTGGGGACTGGGACCGGTACAGGTACAGGTACGGGAGCGACATCAGTGGTTTTTGGATCCTCTGGTTCATCAGGCTTCTGTGTCGTGACTGGAGCAGGAGGCTTCTCAGGCTCCGTTGTGATCTGTGGCTCTTGCGGCGCGGGTGCCGCTGTTGTCGTAGCTGGAGGGGGAGGGTTATTGGGTTCAGCCGTTGTTTCTGGCTCAGGTGCAGGTACAGGCGTGATTGGGCCCACTGGCTGATTTGGTTGAGGATTAGGGACGATGGGGGGAGGATTCCGGTCATCGGCTGGAATCTCTTGTTCTTGTCTTGCGACAAGGAGTCTAGGATAGACTGGATGCGTGAACACAGCTGCACCGGAGGAGGTTTCTGGTTCATGGTTTGCGCCAACAGCTGTAGCACCTAGCCAGAGTGCTGCAATGGCGCTGACCTTCCAGGGTACCGTCATTATGCTGGTTATGTTGACAACGAAAGACAAGAGGACGATGGACCACGAATGGCCTTTGGTAAAGAAAGATGAAGAGTTTGATGCTAACTCAAGCCTGATATCGTGTGGCAGCTAGAGTCTGAATACTATGATATATACAGCTCGGTGAGAACGACTTGGAAGATCTGGTAGTGTTGTAATTATTGGTGGATAGTAAAGTCCCCTTACATGAGCTAGACTGCCTCATCCAAAATTATCCAAGCTCAGGGCAGGGCAAACAAGTAAGCCGTAGGATCTGCATAGCCAGCGGAGCACGATGCACCAATTGTGGCGCTTATTTCGGAAGATCAACCTATTCTGGCATCTCAACTCCAGCTAATAGTCAATCTTTTTCACTACGGGAGTTTATCTCCAGCCTGCAGCGGGATTCCGTGCAGAAGGATCGCAATACATGAGCTTGCTTACTTGTTAAAATTAAAAGTAAGCTTTTCTTCAACAGTGCTCATGCTAGCGTCAAACGTTAGCTCTAAGAATAATTCGATGGATGTTGTATAAAGCGTAGATTAG